>APFE031310921.1:0-11198 GCA_000404065.3 Pinus taeda | reverse complement strand
GATGGGCCATAGTAATAAATAAGGTGGTTAACCCATGTCATGTAAGGGACCACAAGTAGTTAATAATAATGTAATGGGCCCATGGTATTAGTTGATGGTATGAGTAAACCATGGTATTATATGTATGAGGCCTATATAGAGGCTAGAGACTCCACATGGAGAGAAATGAAGAGAAGTATTCTTGTATGAACAGGCATATGGCTTGTGGAGTATTCTCCTTCCTTAAGGAGTGAATGTATGGTGTTGCCCTACCTTAAGGGTTTGCTAATAAAGAATCATTTCACATTATTTCTGGGTTTATTTGCATTGTCTTATATTTTCATATCAAATCTATAATATTCTTGGGTTAGATCTACAACAGAGGAGGAAATGTGGCCCAGCCAAAGGCTGTCATGTTGAACCTCCAAGTTGGTTAACAGTTTATGGGTTCAGTCCATAGGCCTGGCAGGGATCGAGCACATGACCTGCCTCATACAATTCCGGTGCTCTACAAACTCATCTATGCATTGGATCTTAACCCATATGCACCTCTGCCTATTATTAAAGGGTGGTTGGAGCACATTTTTGGAGGAGGCATTGGGCGATTAGCCCCAAACCCTGGTCACCTACACCACATGACTATAGTGCCAAAATAGGTGGGGATTTGGACCTGCCTATCCCTTGGTCACAAAACCTGCACAGGACTGTCGATGGAACTGGAGTTGACCTTGACAAGAGTTAGCCTTGGTGTTGGGCATATGGGCACTCAGAAGACCCTGGTGCATGGCAAAGAGGGCTTCGGCAGCGAGGGCGGGCGGTTAGACCCCACCCCTAGACACATTAAGACCACGTGACCACGAGCTGGAGGGAAAGGATCCTAGGTTGGCGGGGGTGTTATGGCCTAGCCCTTGGCCTTATGGGCCATGTGACCAGAATTTTTTGCATAAGGGATACCGAACATTTTAACAATCCAACAAATCACACCTTCAACAGGAAAATTTATCACCTCCCCAATGTAAAACAGAGAAGATTTGTAGCTTTATTAAATAGTTTATCTAATTTGTAGGACAAAAAATAGAGGATGAGTTTTCAAAACTTGAGAGAGCCATAACTGGAAGCATTTTTGGTCTTTTGGAGCTCAAGAAGAGTCCAGATAGGGATTTTTGGACATTCTAGATCCAATGGAGACATTTGTTTATTGATTAGACCACATGTAAAGAGACGTTTTGCAAGTTTGAGTCCATGGGTGTCATGATCAATCACTTTTTTGGAGTAGTTCTTGAAGGGTTTTTACCATGGAGAGGACTTTGTAGGGGTGTTCTAACCTTCAGATATTTACTACAACAACTGTGACTTGTATGATATAGCTCATGTTTGTCTTTTCTCACTATGTCTTGTTTAGGAAAGCTCTCTTTTTGTACTTCAATGTGGAATTCTGGTACTTGTATGCTCATTTTCAGATGGTGTACTGGGTCTTTGTAGGAGAACCCTTTTATTGTTGATGGTTTAATGATTAATTATAGGTTTTCATGCTCTTTAGAGTGAGATTTCTTTGCAAGAGAATGTTTCTTTGAAGGGGAAACTAGTCACTCATATTGTCAGCAAGATTTATTTACTCTTCTTTACTGAATATATGGAGCATTCTACCTATGTTAGCAGGCCTAGAGATGTAGCCAAGGAGGGGTGAACTCCATCACCAAATTTTTTGTTGTTTCTCTTCTTGAATTCCTTTATGAGTTAAATGATGATATGTGCTCATTTAAAAGTTCACATGTAAACTAACTCATTAACCTTAAAGAGAACTTTAAAATTTGTGTTTTCATAAGACCCATTTTTACTTGGAAAGTGTCAGAGGACGATCATTTTTTTAGGAATGAGAAGTTTTCCTCCAATTTTAGATAAATTTGTACTAGAGCTCATTCTGACCAAGTTGCAAGTATGGGCAAGAAGATTCTCCAAGAACTAGAGGATATGAACTTGTCTCTTCAAATGGAGAATGCTGAATTGAGAAGAATGATTGAAATTGTTGAAGGGGAGAAGAGGCATGTTTGTAGCAAGTGCTTGAGGAACAAATTGGTGAGAGTTCCACTCCAGTGACAACAAAGGATACCTCCGAAAGTTAAGCCAATATGTGTACATGGTTCAAACATAGGTTATGGATCTTGTGTGGAGAATGATGCATGTGCATTTTGCCAGCATCTCAAAGATCCTCATCATATGCTTGTTGGTAAAAGTGGATGGATTGAGTCATCTTCAAACTTGTCATCTGCATCTAAAGCATAAAACATGGGCGGAAGTCCAAGGAGGCAATCAACATCTCAAGTTCAAATCCTTCTGTTTATGTTAATAACACATCTTTTGCAGCATTTGAACAACGTATTAAAGCCATTGCTATGAAGCTGCTATTTCAGATGGGTTATGGAGGAGGAGGCCTGGGAATTAAATGCCAAGGGATCACAAATCCTATCATGGTGAATGAGAGACCAAAATATCAAGGATTGGGATATGGTCAAAAAGTGTTTGGAGAATTCTCTAAACTATTTGAGGCAAAGCAATAATCAGAGGATGATATATCAAACCAAGATTGTGGTGATAATGTCAATTTGCCTCTTAAGAGAGATGAATTATTTAAAAGACCTTGCATGTCATCATCCTTTCCACATAATCAAAGTTGCAACCCCAGGGACAAGTATAAATCTCATTGGAATTTTCCAAATGTTGGTAATTTTGATCATGTGGGACATGTATCCTTGCACTTTTTGTGATGAAATTAACCATTATGTGGTTGTTTGTGAGAAATGCATGGTGATGGTCAAAAGAATGGAGAAAATTCTTGGCATCAAGCATGAAGAACCTCCTTCACATTTGAAGACTTCCTTGTCAATGAGCAAGAGAAAGTACTTTTGTACCCATTGCAACATGCATGGGTATGGGAATGAAAGATATTGGAAACTACATCCAAATCTTCATCCCAAGAAGGATAAAGAGATTATGCAAACCAATGCAAGGGAAGAAAGAGGTGGAAAAGAGTGTTCACAACGTTCCTAAGGCAACCTTGAAAGCAAAGTAGATGTAAAAGGAGAACCCATAATCCTAGGAGAGTCAACTATTGGGTAGACTATTTGTATAGTTTGTTGCTTTGTAAAACGTAAAGTGAACAAGATAATCACTATTTGCAACAAGTATGTTTTTCATTGAAATGTTATGTTATGTTGGATTTCTTATAAGTCCAAATGTTTAAGGACGTTTGGGATGAACAATGTTTGTCATCTAGTTTGTCTACAATTATTTCATGTACCCACCGATACAAGTTTTCAAGATGAAACTTGTTGTGAATGAAATATTTGTTAAATATTGTACAAAAAATGGCTATGTTTTTGTGGACAAAGGCAAATGTCTCATTGAATTTTTGCAGTGACAATACTTTTATGTACAAGCTCAATTTGAGGACAATACGTCAAAGTTTGAATCAGTGCATGATAGGCATTGAATTGTTTTTGATTTCCAAGATGGAAAGTCAAGTTTGTCTTTAACAATGGAACTTCAAGATGAAGCTGTTTGAGCCATGAAAGATGGGTTTAAAGAGAATGTTCAGATTCCACTCATCAATGTTTTTGTTCATGCATAGAGATAAGAATTGTGGCTCGATTCTTGACAAGACGGTAAGGTATTCATGCAGAAGATAGGTGGATTACCTTGATTGGATTTTAAATGACACCAATTGAAAATAAAGCATTAAATATTGAGTTTTGGGAAAGTTTTTAGTTTCAGACTCATTTTATTTACTAGGTGGACTTTTGGAGTCCAAAAGTTCCTATTGGGGAGGTATGATCTAGTGATCAAAATTTAGCTCAAAAATGAAGGTGCCCATAATCTTTTGAAACTGGTGTCAAGTCAAAGGGTTCATCATTCTAATTCCAAGGACATTTGTTTCACTTCAATTTGATGTCATATGAAAAAGTTATGATGTTCTAATAATTTGGCTCAATAGATTAAAAAAATTACAGGGCTGCTGATTGGATTGCTAACTGGGCAGTACATACTGCTGATGTGAGAATGTTGACTGGGCATACCATTGGGTCAAGGACCAATCAAGCTTCACTAAGTGTCATGTTGTGGTTCATCCAATTATTGAATTTTGATTGGGTGATGGCAGTTTTACATGGACCAGTGAGAGGATCTCACGTGGCCCAACCAAAAGCCACCACATGGCACCTCTGGGTTGGTCAAAATTTTATGGGTTCATCCCATAGGCCTGGCACAGATCAAACACACAACTTTCCTCATACAACTCCTATGCTCTACCAACTCATCTATGCATTGGGTATTAACCCATATGCACCTCTACCTATTGTTAAAGGGTGGCTGGAGCAAATTTTTGGAGGAGGGTCAGGCAGTCAGCCCTAACCCCCGGTCGCCTACACCACATGACCACAACATAAACACTGGTGGGGATTTGGACCAGCCCAGCCTTGTTCACAAAACCTGCATGAGACCATCGACATAACCAAAGTGGAGCTCGACGGCAGTTAGCCCTGTCCCTGAGCATGTGGGCACTCACAGGACCTTGGCAAATGGCAGAGAGGGTTCCTGTGGCAAGGGAAGGCGGTTAGACCCAACCCGTGGCCACATTAAAAAACACATGACCACGAGTCAGAGGGAAAGGAGCCTAGGTTGGTGGGGGCAGGTCGTTGGTCTAGCCCTCAGCCTTATGGGCCATGTGACCAGAATTTTCCATATAAGGGTTATTGGACATTTTAATAGTCCAACAAATTGCACCTTTGGCGAGTGAATTTGTCGCCTTCACAACAAAAAATGGGGCATATTTGTAGCTCTGGTAGACAGTTTATCTAGTTTATAGGATGGATAATAGAGGAGGAGTTTTTAGAACTTGTGAGAGCCATAAATGGAAGAATTTTTTGCCTTTTGGAGCTCAAGAAGAGTCTAGATAGGGGTTTATGGAAATTCTGGATCCAATGGAGACCTATCTTTTCTGATTGGAGAACATATGAAGAGACTTTTTTCAGGTTTTATTGCATGGATGTCATGATCAATCAGGGTTTTGGGGCAATTATTGAAGTTTTTTGGGCATGGAGAGGACGTTGTAGGGATTTTCTAGCCTTTATATGTTTACTGCAGCAGCTATGACTTGTATGGTATAACTCATGTTTGTCTTTTCTCTCTATGTATTATTGAAGAAAACTCTCTTTTTTTACTTTAATGTGGAATTTTAGTACTTTTATGCTCATTTTCAAACAGAGTATTGGGTCTTTGTAAGAGAACCCTTTTCTTGTTGGTGGTTTCATGATTAACTATAGGCTTTCATGCTTTTTAGAGTGAGAGTTATTTACAGGAGAACATTTCCTTGGAGGGGAAACTAGCCACACATATTGTTATGAAACTTTATGTAATCTTCTTCACTGAATATATGGAGTGGTCTAGCTGTGTTAGCAAGCCCAACGATGTAGCCCATGAGGGGTGAACTCTGTCACCAAATTTTTTGTTGTTTCTCTTCTTGAATGCATTTATGGGTTAAATGATGGCATGTTCTTATTTAGAAGTTCACATGTAAACTAACTCATTAAATCTTGAAGGTACCTTTAAAACTTATGTTTTCATAAGACCCATTTTTACTTGCAAAGCGTCAGAGGACGATGATTTTTTTTAGGAAGGAGAAGTTATCCTCCAATTTTGGATCACTACCTCTGCTAATCAAGCAAGTAAAAAACACTCTAATGTTCTTTTTATTAGTGAAATGATCTCAATAATAATAACAAAAAATATCAAATTGACATTTATTTCTTGTTGCAGTTGATCATTAGCCCCTCTTCTAGCAGCCTCCACGTCGTGAGTACATGACCAAGTTGTCAAGAAAAATTCTAGATGCCATAACAACTAAAGTGGGAGAAGAAATTGATGTCCGCCTCTCTCATTACATGCCAAAAAAATAAAATGAAAAAGAAATGTTTGGACTAATTATATAATTAGAAACATCATGTACCATATTATGAAAACATATTTTTTAATGATAAAAATTTATTGAGATGAAGTATTTTGTGTTTATGATTAATGAATTAATGATTTTTATATGTTTCTTTATGTACAAAACGACATAAGTTTCTTTATGATTTTTTTTTTTTTTTAATGCATGAACCTTAATGTGTTTCTTTCAACTATTTTCTAGTAGATAGATTGGGTACTAGAAAATTGAGAGTGATGTGATGGGTGGAGGGGCCATATGAGATTCCATGTTCATGTGGTTGGCTCTGTTCAGTAGAGAAAAAATTAGGATTTGAATAATCTTGGAGAAAACATCCCTCAATCCAATAGAGATATAACAAAGTCAATGTTGACTTCATTGCTACTCTATCAAATTGAGGGAGGTTTTCTCCAAGATTATACTAATCCAATAAATTATTCTTGAAACTGAGATGATATTATTTAGGTATTCATGCACTCAAGTATTTTCAATTATTATTTAGCCATAAAATTTTTTTTTAAATTTTTTTTATTATTTTGTTGATTATTTAAGTGTTGGTTTAATCAGTAGAACATTTGATAGAGGAGAATACAGTAGGAATATTTTCCATTTATTCTTTTATACAAAACCCTGTTATCTATTCCTCTAAACCCTATAACTTCAAAATGGCAGAATAGGAATAGGGAATATTCATATCTCTTTTTTTGTCCTCTTCTTGACAAATACAACATTCAACCATTGTAGCATCTTCACAATCACTAATGTTGTGGAGATGTTGCAATGGTTGAATGTCATATTTTTCAGGAAGAGGAAAACAAAGGAAATATGGAGATTCCATGGGCCGATTCTATCATTTTGAAGCTACAAGATTTAGGGGAGGGTCCATAATAGCTTCCACCTTCACACGGTTAGCCATATTTAGTATCTAGAATAAATTAGGATTCGAATAATCTTAGAGAAAACCTCCCTCAATCCAACATAGCAACAAAAAATTCAATGTTGACTTCGTTGGTTCCCTATCAAATCAAGGGAGGTTTGCTCCAATATTATATGAATCCAATAAATTATTCTTGAAACCAAGAGGATCTCATTCAGGTCTTCATGCACTCAAGTCTTTTTAATTATTATTTAGTCATAGAAATGTTTGTTAATTTATTTTATTATTTTGTTGATTCTTTAAGTGTTACTTGAATCTTCTACAAACTGTTCGACAACAACATTTCGAGATCAAAGAATTCATGTTTGTGTGAGGGCCAAGGAGGAGTTGGAGTAAGAAGCTAGGAGACCTTCAATTGGGGCTCAAGGTAAATAAACTTGGTTGATGTAATGTGTCCCTTTTTATGGATATATATCTATATGATTTTCCCTTCATTAGCTTGTGTATCTAGTATTTTATGGCAAAAAAATGGTAGACCTAGTATTTCTTGAATAGATTAGGTTAGATATAATAGTAGTCAATATTATTATTACTTGAAAGGGTTTTATATTGGTGCTCTTGTTCTCTTATGTGTAGGAAGTAAGTGCTAGGAGCTAGCACTGGATATTTGGGGCTATATCAGAGGATTATGCAAGAACAACTATCAAATAAATGGTTTGGGGCATATTCTCCATTCCCTTAGCATGTATTAGGATTTATTGCAATGGATATAGTGGTAAATTGCGTTGTATTCTATCCCACATTTTGTCTTATAAGGATCTAGTGTTTCTCCATTAGACTTCAAAAATAATTTTCTTTTATATTCAATCCACTAGTCTCACCTTATTTCCAATATTCAATCCACTAGTTTCACCTGATCAAAAAAATCAAATTGCTACATAGGGGTTAAATTCATTTGGACATATTATTCTCTTAAATTTATCCTCTTGACTTAACTAATTTACCAGTTATCCTCTCTCCTTGTCCCTGTGGGATTGAAATAATATATAGCTAAAGAGCCCTCAATTTTCGTGGTGGGATAGGAATAAAACACCCTTTTTTGGTTAAGCAATCCTTAGGATATAAACTCTTATGGGGATTGGTCATAAGGAAATTTGACAGTGGAAACAATAAGTGCATAGAAAATTCCTCTCTAGATACTAACACCATTATTTGGATTATTCTCTTCTTTTCTCTAATTGTTCACAAATTTGAAAGTTTCTCTACATTTCCTCTCCTCTCATTCAAGAGAAGCTCTCATGGACTCTGGGTAATGGGAAATACATTATTATTTGGAATGATAACATAATGGGAAGGTCCCTCATCTCTTTTATTCATCCCCTCCTCCCTTTGAAATCATGTCTTCATGACCAGGGAAAATCCTTCTTTTATAACATATATTATTGATCCCTCCCATCAGGAGTATGGAAAATTTGGAATTTGGGAGAAGTTACAAGATAGCTTCATATTATTCTTCCCTCTTTCCTCTCTAATCTAAAAGGATTGTCTCCAAGGTAATTATCTGAGAAAGATTCAAGGAGTTGGGCTACACAAAATCATACAGAAAAAAAGTGTTATGAAACATTTCCCTTCAAATCTTTAATTCCCCCTAAATCAAGTGTATGGAGATAAATATGGCACACTAATGGTTTTCCAAAATTGAATATATTCTATTGGAAAATGGATCATGGTAAGATTCATATTGTAGAAAAATTAAGTAAAAAAGGTATGAATGACCCCTCCAAGTGTGCCCTCTATCTTATTTCAGGAGAATCCTCTCAAGCTTGGTAGTTTGTTTTGGAGGGGCTTTACCATAGAGTAACTTGTCCTTCCTCTCCTTCTCTTATTTATAGATGGATTAGAGCTGACAAAGGATCATTTCACAACAAATCTATTTTCCAAAGAGCCTAGGCTACCCTTCGTAAATATGTACGCTAGAAAATTTGGCTTGCCAAATATTGAGCTATCTTTAAGGATGTAAAACCTAATGTAGGGAAAATAGCCACAATGGCATTTTCTCTCTTGTCATAGCAACTAAATACCTAAAAAATTAAAATTACTACCCATACAATTATGGAAAACATAGAATAGGAATAATTGACAACTTAGAATAAGAATGGTTCCAATCTCTTCATATTCAAATATCAAAGGCAACACACTATATAGTAAGATCAGCTTTATAGCTTCATATTTTCCCTCTTGATTTTTAGAAATGGAAAGAAAAGTAGAACATGTTCTATTTTTTTCATGAAACATTTAAGCGAAACCTAGGCACGGAAAGTGTAGGAGGGGTTCCCTATGACCCAAGAGGAACTCATGTCCTTTCCTTTTCTTGGAGTTTGCAATTGGATGGAAATAAAGAGTAATATGTCTTCAAGTTACTAATTCTCATTTTCCTAGAAAACATTTTTGTGTATTGGTGTCTATATTGAATAGGTTTTGGCAAATTATTAAGTGCAAGTATACATGTTTAAACTTTATACAAATAATATAGAAGCTTATGTTCAATGTAAAGTCATGTTCATGGAATTTGGTGTTACCTATTTCTCAAGTTGCACCTTGTTATTGGTAGAAGAAAGAAAAAAATTATATTAAATCTCAAAAGTCATCAAAATGGTTAATGGGACTACAATATTTATCAAGTCATACTATTATTAGGGAGTTCTAAGGGAATCATCTTCCTTGCCAACTTACACAATGTAGAACAGGTTTTCTTTATTTATGGGTGTAGCATATCTTATGTCTGAAACATTTGCACATTGTGAATGAACTTTGTCTTAGAAATTTTCTTTGGGCTATATATTTGATAACTTTTAGCACCTTTGTAGAATAATTTCATCTTCAAACCATAACATTAATGATTGAAAAAAACATAGGAAGTATAATATTTTTAGGTTCCAATTGGAAAAGACAATTTTCCACTCTTTGTCCTGGTTTTACCCCACTATGGATTGTATAGTTATTGAGAAAGCCCTGCCCCCATAGAAAAAAACTTAAAGAGCATTAATGCAATAAATCTATAGCATAACATACCTAAAATAATAGTGATGATCGTCTTATGACATTTGGAATGAGTAAGTGACAATAATTTTGATTTTAACATAGTCAAAACATAGTCACTTGCACCCATATTCACTAATTATATGCAAATATTTATGCCTGGTGGAGTTGTTTTCTTGTGTTTTCTCAAGGTTTCTACACGTACACTTCGCATATTTCTATTCTTTATATATGACCTTGAACGATAATATAAAATGTTGAAATGACATTAAATGGCCTCTTGGCTAGCCAATTGGTGGCTATACTAGTCCTTAATTCAACATTTGAAGAAAATACATTCTAAAATAACACATCCAACATTCATACACTTGCAAATATATAAAATAACAATGTACATAGCAGAAATTTACATGATTCATTTATCAAAATCAATATCAGATCAAAGTGCATTTGGTGAGAAAGCTCTTTTTGTTACAAAAGTTCTTGCATAATTTGTTTGTCACAAGTCTTTCTACATGTCTTGCTGGAAATGTTAGTCATTGAAACCATTTGGAATCCATCTCATATTTATATTCACAAGGAGAAAGAAACCCACTTTACATTTTGAAAGGTGTGCCAATGTGGCACATAGTTTTGGTTTAAATATTTTTTTCATAAATTTCTTAATGGGTAAAACTAATTTGCTATTTGGGTCAATGTATCTAGTAAATTTGAATGGATTGAGTATATAAAATTCACAAGCACATACTTGATATTCTTTTATGCTAATTTAGAATCTCAAGGACTTATATAAAGAGTCAAGTCTCACTCGTAAAAGGGAAAAATAATTTTTTTTTGCATGTAAGAGAAGTTATATTATATTAAAATTCGTAATTACAATCAATGTGGTGCTTGAATGGTCTAAAAGATCTTATCCCTGACCATCGGTAGAGAAAAAGTTTCCTAATCTTCCGACCCTTACAACATTTACAAAGATTTTTCTTCCTATCCTTACGAAATTTGAAAAAATTTCCCTTCAACCTAGCCTGAGTGGATTGACAAAATATGAGTTCATCGAGGTGATTTTTAGTATGATTGTTTACAGAAATTGCGTCCTTGACATCAACTTGAGGATTAACTATAGTGCTTAATTTTACACAGGATATCCATAGAAAGAGAGTCCCAAAGAGGATGTGTATATAAAACAAACAATACATAGAGAGTGTCCAAAACATAGAGTAAACACAATTCGTCGAACTTGACTATACGGGGGATCCTCCTCCAACCTTATTAACTTTTTAGGGTGGCTACCAGTCGTGGCATCCTTGAAGGCTTAGTGGCTGG
>APFE031310912.1:137111-177714 GCA_000404065.3 Pinus taeda | reverse complement strand
GTTACCAATAATAATTCTCTACTATGCCCTTTGAATTCCTTCAAAATAAATTTTCAAACCAAGATTAAGCAAAAATTTAAGAAAATCTACACACCTTTTTTCACTTTGTAGGAGCTTGATATTGCCTCTGATGTATCTCTGTACTTTCCAATCATCTAGTTCTGAATTTGTGATATGTAGTAGTCCTTTGTGTCCCCTTTCCAATGCCACAAGTCTGACCCAAATTGGTTTCTCCAAGGAAGAGTTATGTGAAATCTCCCACAGTGACTTGATTATAGACTAGTTCAGTAGAGCGAACTTGTACGACGTGCCACGAGTCACTGTTTCGACCTTTTGATCTGAAAATTTCATACAAGAAACTACAGTCCGTCCTCTTTCTGCATCTTCTGACGAAATTTCAATCCGATCCCTAGAGAGAAAGTTATGACGATTTTCCCCAGGTCAACTGTTTGGATTGTAATTCAGGAGTCTGCAAAAAGACCAACTTCCTCAGATCATATCTCCGCAAATATCACGTGAAAATCTCTGAAATTTCGACCCAAGGTTCAGAACGAATTCTTCTCAAATGGGTTTTTTTTGCGACTTCTAAAACGTCACAGAAACAAAGTTATAGTGAAAATTCCATGATGACCTGTTTGGAGCAGCAAAACCCTAGAATCCAAAGCTCTGATAACAAATGTTATGAAACCAGCTCAAGAAAAGATAGGAAAGAGAGATCAACGCCTTAGAATTCAGCCTCTTCGAGGGGGAAACCTCCTTTACATTACATAAATGAACAATTCTTCGGTGATTCAAATGACAAAACCTCCTTTCTATATATAGGAGTCTAAGGAGTCACAATATAACCCAGCCGACCTAACAATAATAATATAAAGCCACAAAAATAACAATAGAGGGATTCTATGGGGCACAGTAATAACAATATGGGGGCAATAGGGGCACAACAATATTAATAAGGGGTATAACTACAATAGTAATGGGGTAATCGCTAGTATTATAGGGACCCAACACAGTGGCTACAAGGGGAAAATCTAATTGCAACGATGGAGATTGATATCATCTCTCATGTTTCTATAGTGAGACTAATGGTGATGGGGATTAAAGAATCTACCTTGATACACACCACCCATCAAATCCTCATCAACGACGCAATTTGGGACCTACCTGCATAACATCATGATAAACAATAATAATAATAATATCCATTTTTAAGGTCACAACCAAGCCAAACACCAAATTGGTGTATGAGACCCCCTTGTTTGTGGGACAAGGGACCCACCTCCGCGCAGCGATTTGACTGCTAAGTCTATGAAGGCATACATATTCTGCCCCCCTCTAGTTTTGAACCTGTGACCTCTTAGGAGGAAACACATGCTCTTAACCATTAGGCCCACTCAAGCTGTATAGTGTCCCAGCCCTTCTAGCCTAAGTCACAATGAGAGTGATAGTGCATGAAATCAGGGACACCGTCCCACCCGTCCCATGTAGTTTCATCCATTTGTACAACCCCATCACCTATGTGTGAGTCATTGGGCCAAGAAACTAACATGTGCCTGCAGTCAGTAACATGTCATTAGAATTTATAGCAAGATACAAAATGAACTTTAAAATTTCAAAAGATAAAATATTCATTTCCATCAAACCAAATGTCATCAACTCATCACATGCAAGTGAATTCAGTGGTTTCCTGTCATACTCGATAATCATCAGTAACAAAGTTTCATAGTGTTACTCATTTTCATAATAGCACCATCACCATGACATAGTCATCCTTATCATTGTTCATCGTGAACCAAAACTAATGTAAGTATCCAACATAAGGAATTCATCCATCACAACTATTATTATCATAACATCAGTATAAAACATACATATCCATCAAAGTTGTCATCATCATAACGCCAATAGAAAACATACATATCATCAAAGCTAGATCATCATCATAATATCAATATAAAACATACATAGCCATCAAAGCTATCATCATCATAACATCAATCAGAAATAAACACATCATCACATCCACTAATAGTAGATTCAAGTGTCTGAATCGGCACCTTGAGGTCCTCAAAGAATAATGTGTAAGCCTTAAGGCTAAATCAATGTTAATGTCATAACAAGGCTGGCCAACTAGAGCAGGGCGCTACAATAGTGGTTATGAGTCAAAGTTTCTTAAGAAATTATTGTGTTAGGTGCTATTGTGTGTTTGGTATCATAGTGGTTAGGGGTAAATGAGTGTTAAGGTTGGTCATGGATTAGTTGGTTAGAGGATTCTGGATTAGTGGGTTAGGAGGCTAGTTGTTAATTTGATAAGTGTTAGAGGGTTAAGGGTTAATGGGTCAATGACTAACTAGGGGTTAGGGTAAAGGTTGGTTATGAATTAAGGTGTTAAGGGTTGGTGGATTAATAGGATAGGTGTTAGGGTTTAATGGATCGAATCATTGTCCAAAGGGAAAAGTAGAAGGCTCTATCAAATTATCCAAGTTAGTTTGATCAACAAAGGAAGGTGTAGCTTCCCTCTAAGAGATCTTTTCACTTTCTTATGAGCCCTTTCTTAAAAATTACTATCTTAATTTGAAACAATTGTATCAAATGAGACATTCAAAAAGCAATCATATCTAACTATAATATCCCCTTGTTATACCCTTGCTTATTGTAATGATAATGGTGACTGTAATACCACCATGAAGAACCACAAATGACCAGAACTCTAATTAAAACACCTACAATTTATTATTTAAAATTAATTAATTAAACATTTGAAAAAGGGTTTATATATCCTTGGTATGAGGAAAGATTTTCTGCTTGCATGTTTTGAAAGCCTTAACCTAGCCAAATTTAATGTCTGAAATTGCTTGCTTGCTAGCACGTTCAAAAACACATACCCAACTGAAGTAAATGTTGAAGTTGCTTACAACCAAGAGAAGCCACTACTAACATATTTATAATTATATGATGTGATTTGGGTTGAACTATAGTTAGAAGGGTTTATCGATAGTCATTAGGAGTTGGGACTGGGGTAGCGGAAGCGCAAGCAGTGCCTATTCTGATTTCCCCCTCTTAGATCAAGGAGTCAAAGGAAAAAATCCAAGTTTGTGCCCTCTTAGAACACACTGAGATGTAGAATAATACACACACACACACATGTGTGTGTGCGCACACACAATGGAGGGGAAAGGGCTCACTCACTTGCATTGGCTCTCTCGAGGACACCCTTTGGTTCATGTTGGTTTACCTACATTTCATTATGACCTTTAGGGTGGAGTGGCTCAATTGGAGTCCCTTGACTATTGTAATAGCCCCTTGTTGATTTCCTATGTAAACAAATAAAAATAAGATCAAGGCCATGGGATACGTATTCCATGTTGAATTTTGGTCAAAAACATAGTGATGGGGATCATTGCTGATTAATAAATGAGTATGGAAATTGACAAAGGAAATGGAAAAGACAAAGAGGCATTAATTGGAATTTTATTAATTAATATAATGGAAAATATGAGAAAAGGGAGATGAAAAGTCACATATTTGCATGAGAGGGAAATTGAAGGAAAAATGAAGAAAATAGAGGCCTCAACGATAAAAGGTCACATATTTGCATGAGAGTGAAAGTGAAAGAAAAATGAAGAAAATAGAGGTCTCAATGATAAAAGGGCTTTTGAGGATCAGTTCACAATTTTTATTTTTATTTATTTTTATTATTTATTTATTTATCTACTTTATTTAATTTTAATTTAATTATTTATTTCTTTTTCTTTAGCTTGGAGCTCTCTTCTATTCTCTCACTCTATCATACTCTTGCACACTTATAACATTATTGGAACATGCTTGGAGCACTCTAGTATTCACTTGGATTTGGAGAAAAAAGGCAAAGGAAAGCAGGAAATCACAAGGGAACAGTTGCATCAATCGCTACATCTAGATTGATTTGTAGGTAACAAGTTGCATGTGTGTGTTACCTATTGATTTATGTATTCATGGTGTATGCAAGTGATTATTTGGTTATGTGTTGTCATTGGCACGAAGGATTGCCTGGATTGACAGTGGTTTTAAAATTGACTTGTCATTTATTGGATAACCAAAGTGTTGTGGGTTTTCCAATTTGATTTTTTCTAGTTCATGCTCATAATTCCTCATGGTTGTGGGTTGGAATAGACACTCTAGAAGCCCTATAACAACTTGCATTGAGTTATTAGCCTTGAAGGACAAATTTTCTGGAGCCCTTGGTGGGTTGAGTTACTAGTCCCTGGAGTGTAGTTGGATAAACACTCTAAAGCCCTGAAGGGTTGTGGGTTGAGTTACTAGTTCCTGGAGCCCTGGACAATTTGGGTAGAGACCGATCTGGTTGGTGTTGGTGATGTCCGACCATGAGGTGGAATCACTAGTTGAGGGTTGAGGTGGTTTGGCCTCTGGAAGCCCTGGTTTGGTTTAGTTTAGTTTATTCCAAGAGATCCCACATTCATGCTTGGAATATTGCGCGAGGGTGATTGGCTAAAAGAGAGATTTGATTCAACTCAATCTATGGTTAGGTGGTACATGGAAGTCCCTAACTTGGTTGGTATTTTCAAATATTAATAAGAGTTATTTTTCTATTGTGATCCATGCATATTTGTAGTGATTATGTTGGTGATATTCTAGTTGAGTTTCCATGGTTCCTATGTTGGTTATTTACTAGGTATTTGTTGGTTACATGATGTATGTTATTTATGGCTCTTGTCATAAATGGTTTAGCTATTGATTGGTTGATGAATGTATGGACTATTAAGTGTTGTTGCGACAATGTGGAGAGGGCATAGGGCCTTTTTGGTGATTCTCAGATGAATCTCATACTTTTATGATCAGATATGCAGTCATGGAATGTAGCTTACGTGTATGCCATGTGTTTGATGAAATGCCTAGTATGTTCTGGCGAGTCTAGGTTAAGTTATGAGTTTAGATTGACTGTAGATTTGTCATTGTATCAATTATGATTCTCTCATGAACTTATTGAATTAATGAACATATATGTATTTATAACCTACGGTTACTATGTACATAGAGTGTTTGTATAAATGATTAATTGAGACCTCTAACTTCCCAGGGTCATAACTTTGACATACAATCTCCGTTTGACTATCATAATACCTTGTTTCAGAGATCTCCACGAGGAGGCCAAAAATAGACTATGAAATTGGCCTTACCCTTTTTCTAGTCTTTTTGTTTTCCCTGAAAATGTCGTTTAGGACCTCAAAACGACCTCAAAAGTTTAAAACCCGAGAAAACTACCAAAAATAGAAAGTTATGTTAAATTTAAGGAAATGAAACTGAAAAGAAATAGTGTTGGATCAAGTTAGGATGATAATAGTGTGATCATGTGTCACTGGGTGCTTGTAGTTAGCTCTGGACATGTGGACCCCATTTTCCATAAGTGCATCTTGGAAACCGGGTCTTGCATACTAACTTTCATTTCATGTTTACCCTGGCGAGGTTGTGAATTTGGGTAAATGTGGGAAGAAGTGTTAAAACTATGTGTGGGAGCACTAAATTCTTGACCAAGCCTAACAGTGTGAAAAGAAGAGATTGGATTAAACCACTAGTTGCTTGCAGTTAGACTAATGAACCACTTAGTACTTGTTAAGTGCTTACTAATTGGCCAATGAACCATCCCCATAGTAGAATCAATCCCTAGGTTAAACCATTGGATGCTTGTAGTTAGACTAATGAAACACTTATTATCTTCTAAGTGCTTGTTAATTGGTTGATAAACCGCCCTCATCATGGAATTAATCCTTGTAATTGAGCACTATACTACCTTTGATGTTTACTGCTTTGTTAATAAATCATTGAGTGCTTGCAATTGGGGTAATGAACCACTTACTTCTACCAAGTTCTTGCTAAATAGCTAATGAACCACTTTCATAATGGATTCCGTTCCTTCGAACTGAGTGATATACCCCTCTAGAACTTGGGTGAAGCCCTATGAATTGAAACTTAGAGAGTGAGTCATTGTAGTGCTTATTGCTAGAGACTAGTTGATGAATCATCTGGGTAGTGGACTCCTCTTAAGTGTTAGATCCAACCATTAGTGTGAATTTCCCCTGTACAATCATTTCCCCTTACATTGGATCCACCTTGGGGGTGTTCAATTCCAAGAAAGATTGTAGTCTAGCTGGCCTATGGTTGGGTGGAGAGTGAAAGTCCCTCCTTCAATTGCTAGTTGTTCTAATACATTCAAATAAGTATAATGATTTAAGAATATTTTATTTTGAGTTATGATAGGGCTCATTATGTTATTGGTTGCAGTATGGTTTTGTATGCCTCATGAAGGAATACATGAAATCACTAAATATTCATGGTTGACTAGTTGTTTTAATTATTCATACCAATAATAAATGCTACTACAATCATGCATACTTAATTGTGGATGTTTAAATGTGGAATATTATGGTTTTAATGTCTGGTAACACCATGAAATTGGTACTCTTTTTATGATTTATAAATTATTGATATCTGAGGATGATGTTGATTATGTCCATTTCACCCACAATAGCAATGTCCTAGGATGGTTTCCTTTGTGAATCAAGACTATGGGTCGGTTCTCATTATATTTAAATTCTCATTATATTGTGTTTAAAGCACTTCCCCAACATTCTACATGTCATCCCCAAATTTATGGCCCTTAGCACCCAATATCAAATGATACGGTTAAGGCTAAAACCTCGACTTAATCCAAGAGGCACTTAGCCTGCCAGTCCTACCTGACAGGACTTTCACATTATAACTCAAAGTTCCTTAACGCTTAGCCCTTACTTCGTCTCTCGTTGCATGCGACCTAACTGATGACCGAAGGATCTTTCATAGTTTATGTCAATGGTGGGGAACATAACGACAAAAGTTGTGGAATAGTCTATCCACCAGACTCATCCACTAAAGGGAACACTCACCACTCGTTAACAATGCAGTAGTCTATAACGCGACTTTTTGAAAGTCTTTTCGGCAGATTTTTCAGGTCAAAATCCGGTAGCAATTCATTGCAATCCCAAGTTTGATAGCTAGTTTCTGCACAATCAATGGCTCCCAGGGGTTTTTCAGGGCGTTGAATCCAAATATACAGTTAAAAAACCATTTTAACTGCTAAAAATCAAGATTTAACCTCATTTCTTCTGCCGGATTCTGTCACTGAAATCTCCAAAAAGTCGCATTATAGACAACTCCGTTAACAATATTCAAACTTTGGCATTTCCCCGATGGTAGTAGTGGTAGACCAGTGGTGGTAGACGGAGCAACCAATTATATGGAATAGTCCATCGACCAGACTTATCTACTGACGGGACCGCCCACCACTGGTCAGTAATATTCAAACTTCAGAATTTCTCCGATAACGTTAGCGATAGATTGGTGGCCGTAGGAGAGGTGGAAAATGTTGTGGAATGGACTGTGTACCGAACGCGTCAACTAAGGGGACCACCCATTGCTCGTCGGCAGTATTCAAACTTTGACATTTCCCTAACGGTGGTAGCGGCAGACTTGTGGTGAGTTAATGAAGGGGAGCTCCAAAACAGGAAACCACCCACGATATAAAATCACGATATAAAATCCACTCTAGTTTTTGGTGGAACATCGAAGTGGAACCTCGTGTAGGGGCGAAACTTTAGAGTAATGGAACTCCACTCGCCGCTCACTGCTGGTGTGATCACATACTCTACATATCGATGTACGTGTGGGTGGTCGATAGGGCAGCATGGATATGGTTCCGATGCAGAACCTTGCTACCGCCCGTCGTTATGTGACTTGGCGAAAGACGACGCACTGAAAAATTGGGGTTGATCTGACCATGCTTCTAGTGTGGGAACTTTGCTGAAAGAGGGGTTACCCACCACTTGATCTCCATTACTAAATGATAAAGCACTGCGGGTGGCAAATCAACGAGAAACATGACGTGGATCTAACCTGGAGGTCCCACCACGTTGACTTGTCAGGGTTACGTGGAATCCACTAGTGTGCCACGTGGCCAACATGGTGATGTGGCCTCTTTTAATAAGTCTAACATCAAACAAGTGTAACATTTAATTCATGATTCAGATTGAGACAAATTTTATATCACTGGAAAAGTCTCAACAAGCTGAGTGTGATGGTGAGGACAAAGATTGCTTTTGCAAATCTTGAAGAACAGTTTTTTGTAACCCTACCTCCATAACAAACCTTGGAGGTCGGGTTAATTCAACAAGTTACGCCTCTTACAACTCAAGAAAGTACAAGGGTGTGAGATAGAGTGTTACACTAACTAATGACAAAGAAAAACCATTTTTAACTCTTTTTTTATCTTGTTTAGGACAGTGTGGAACCCCTACTTACAACATCTCACTACATATTCCCCTACTTTTTCAAATAAACTCTATCTCCATAACAAACCTTGGAGGTCGGGTTAATTCAACAGGGTACACCTCTTACAACTCAAGAAAGTACAAGGGTGTGAGATAGAGTGTTACACTAACTAATGACAAAGAAAAACCATTTTTAACTCTTTTTTTTTTTATCTCATTTAGGATAGTGTGGAACCCCTACTTACAACATCTCACTACATATTCCCCTACTTTTTCACACAAAGAAATCTCCACATTGAAAGTAATCACAATTTTCAGTGCAAGCATGTCCTCCAAAATTAAATCAATCATATTTAGAAAACATTGTTCTTATTCATAATTTTTGACACAATAACCTTATCCACAATTACGCCCATTTAAGTTGCTATAAATCTATCATATAAAAATGAAATAAAATCGAATAAAATAAAAATGTGAACCCTCCTATAAAATTCCTTGAACCTCCAGTTAATTCACAAATTGCATCTAAGAAAAGGTGTAACATGGTTTGAAGCTTTGAATTGCATATCATTCATTCTTTCAAAAACATCTACAAATGAAACAATGCAAAATTCCATAACAAAATCCTCATTAGAAAGTGGAGAGTAAATTGTATCACTCCGTGTTTTAGTAGTTTGGGAAAAAATGGCACATGTTATTTTAAAATTAGAGTTAATAGTAAAGTTGTCTTCTTGACTAATGCATTACTTTGATATCTCTGTTTTGTTAGGTTGGCATCAATGGACTGCATACTCAAGGCATTCCCTTCCTACCTTAAGTTTCTCAAATCATTCAATGATCATCCCAGACGAGAATCATCTCTGTTTTGTTAGTTTTGCATCAATGGACTGCATGCTCAAGGCATTCCCTTCATACCTTAAGCTTCTCAAATCATTTAATGATCATCCAGGTCGAGAATCTTCCGGTAAATATTTGGCATTGACAACCTGCAATTATTTGCCTCGTTCAAAAGAGTCGTTGAGGCAGTCAACCTACACTTGCAATTGTTTGCCTGGTTCAAAAGAGCCATTGAGACAGTCAAGCTACGTGAGAGTTTACCATATAACCCTTTTTACGGCAATTTTGCATGAGAATTTACCATGTAACTCTTTTTAAGACAATTCTTCCTGAGAGTTTACCATGTAACTGTTAAAAATTCCTGAGAGTTTACCATGCAACTCTTATTTAGGCCATTGTTTTAGGAACGCTTGACATTGGTGGACAGTTGCATAGATTATCATAATTGAAATGTATATTGCATAGTATTATTTTTCAATTGTTTTTTTGTCTTTTAATAATGAAATTAATATGTATAGATTTATTTTAACTCTGGATTTATGAAGCTTTGAGAGGGATCAAGTCTCTAGGGGTGCAAAATTCTTTTTGATTGTAAAATTTGAGAAAAAATTTGCACCTCCAAATATTTGACCTCTAGAAACTTGATAAATTCTAGGTTAAGATGAATCTATGCTAATTCCTTAAATATTAGTTATGTTATATATAATTTTACAAAATAATTCTTATTTTTAATTCATTTAAAATTTTCATAATACATATAACTACATACTTATGAACATAGAATTTTTTTTGACATGTTTTATAATTTTTTTATGATATGCATAGCATAGATTTTATACAGAAAGTGTTTATTACAAGTATTAATCTTTTATATGTTTATCAACTAAAATGAAATTGTCAATTATCATGTTTATGAATATGAATAATCATTATGTTAATTATGTTAATTTATATGATAAGATGGATTTATCTATATTTCATATATGTTTCACATTTTTATATATGGAATATTCTAATTTTATTAAAAGTATTTTTTTTCATATATATATATATATATATATAGTTCGCTAGGTAATGTGAGTCGTCTAGCCTGTGACTTGAGTAGCCATGACATAGGGGCATCTAAGTCATCGAAATCAGCAGGAGATGTGACTTGAGCCACCATGACCTAGGAGCATCTAAGACTTGAGTCGCCATGACCTAGGAGCATATAAGTCATCAAAATCAGCTAGAGATGGCACCCAGCCTAGGCCAGACAAACCCTTAGCATGGTTAGTTTTTTGCCTACAAAATTTTAAACTATTTACTTTTTCACCATGGAATGCCTTAATAGAACACCATGTCCCCATTTTCTTTAAGCCCCATGGGGTTTAACATGTTTATATTAAGTCTTTATATAATTATTGATAAAACAAAAATTTCAATTTTAAATTGAATTGAGCAAGCTTATTATTATTATTATTTAGCTACTATTATATTTCTTTATATTATTATTATTATATTCATAACATGCTTCACTATAACTCTCTCTAATATGTATATTTTTTGAATGAAATCTAATATAATAATAATAATTTACTTTTAAATCTAATGTCTTATTTCTGTATCTCTCCACTACAACATCTTCCCTATATTGAATTGTAAAACGCCTCATTAATCTAATACTCCAATGTAATATCTACCTAATACTAATTTATAAAAAACATCTAGATACAAAAATATTTAACATTAAATCAATTTAAATGACAAATAAACTTCCATAAAATAAATAAATAAATAATGCATTATAGAGTAATGAATAAAATCATTCTTATTGCTTGTCCTTTTAAGAATGAAATTGAAAATACTTAAATATTATATCAATATATCGATTTGTATAGCAAGGAAGCTTTTATATAAGATCATTATTACACAACAATGAACAAAATTGTGTTAAAAGAGTATCTTAAAAGAAAGAGTTTTTACATTCCTATTTATGTTTTTCTAAGCACAGATTGTGTATATAATAGATCAACTTCCTGCCATGGAGAATGAAATACTATGGATAAACTAGGACGGGACATCACAACTGAGATTCTTGTTTATGATCTTTATTTATATATCTTTGCAGCATAGTTTATGTAGATACTAGACCTAATTGACAAACTAATTAGACTGAAGTATTTACTACAGAAATTTCTTTTGTAAACTCTTCATTTAGAGAGCATTTCGTAAATCTTTATTTATGTCTTGAACCTGCTAAACTATTATGTACTTTCTCAGGGTTGTATTCTAAATCGGGAAGATCTGACAATCAAAAAGTATCACGGGTGTTTGTTATTTTAACCAATTGGGAGTAACAAGTATTTGTCTGTGTATCAATATATGACTTCTTGTGCAGCAGGAAATATTGTTGGACAGCATAGAAGACACACCTTTCCTGGTCTCTGTCACGTTGCTCGAGAAATTGATGTATTTATCCCAGATTCAAATTTCTTTCTCCTGGAGAAGACACACAAACTTGTGTAGAAGAGCGGCATCTCCTTACTACGTTACATGGTTCAATTGAGGAACTCTTTTTAAGTCCTAAACAGACAACTGAATATGGGTAAGTAATACACTCCATGACAGTTACTTTTCATTTTATTTTTTGACATCTCCTGTGTCGATGTGAAGCTCAGCCTAATTTTGGAACATGCTAGTCTGATATATATTCCTAAATGCTGATTCAAAGCTCTTAGATTTATCTTAATCTCTGTGAGTTACTTGATAAACAAAAAAATATCATTTATCATATTTTTTCTTGAAAACGTTTACTTTGACCATAATTTATTGCTGGTTATTCTACTGATATCAATCTATGCTAAAAGGATGACTAAGATATTATTACTTCTACAATTTCCAAATTTTTTTATCATACGTGTTCAGGTCCAACAGGCTTAACCATGCCGTTCTGAGCATATTCCTTTTACGTTAGGAAAGTTTGACTTTTCTACACATAAAAGTTATATTTTAGATTTTTTTGGTTGGAATCGGTTAAATACTTTTTTTTTTTTGGGTTAAATCTTATTTTTGTTGTTTAAAATGAGATTTTAACTTTATATAGATATAGTATTCTGAAAAACCTGGAACACCCTAGTTACGAGAGGGTAACCACCGTTCCTGGAAAAAAGCGCAAGAAAAACGAGACGGTGCGAAAACGCCGTTCTCCACGCCTGTTATCGTTTTTATTTGTGAGAAAGTCGTTTTTTTAAGAAACGAATTGTTTTCTCTTTGGTTTCTAACTTTCTCCTCCATTTGGCTATTCCGTTCCCAACTCCTGCAATCTCCTATTAACTCCCGTTCCAAAAACTCACTACATGTTTCGTTTTCCAGCTGTGCAGTGTGCATGCAAACTAATGGTTGTGCAACATGACGGCCCGTCAGGCAAGTTTTGAGGTAGAATTTCGCTGCAGAGCAGAGCATAACAGATTTAGCCAAGGCGGATATCAGATCCAAGCAGAGGAGAGAAGCAGATGATGAATGAATGATGGTGTTATGGTTTAAGTGTAATTCATTACTTTTCATATTTTTTTGGGTTGGGAATTTCTGGTCATTCCAAACAAAATTACAGTGGAAAGATGCTCCAATACCACTCTTGGGAATTTTCTGATAAATTTCAAAATAAAAAAAATATGAACAGAGAGTGATACTTTGTTTTAGGAATTTCTGATAATTCCAGAACAAACTAACAAAGCAGAAAGTGATACTCTGTTTTGGCACAGGATCAAAAAAACTTGAACAGAATAATGCTCCGTTTTAATACAGCGAAAACAAAAAAAAAATGCTTTGTTGAAACTGGTCTTTCAGCAACGTAATTTCGTCAGTTGCTGATCGTGATGTTTCAGCAACAGTGTTTTGACGTCAAGACTATTTTTATAAGAAGACCTTCGGCGTAAATCACATAAGAAAAACTATTTTTGACTTACGGTGTTTCAGCGACACTCTGTTTTGACGTCAAGACTATTTTCGGCTTACGGTGTTTCAGCGATACATAAAAAACTTGTATTCATTAACAGGAAACCAACTGTTACAAAATTTTCTTCCTCACATAGAGGGATTTTCGCAAGAGATTATGCTAAAGAGCATCTTCCTCTTGACAGAGAGATTACAACTGGAATGCTTCAGTTCCACAAACCAATTTTTCACTATCTCAAAAAATTACAGTTTTCAGCACTGCTGCGCGTTACAAAAAAAAGCTCTATATATTTTTCTACACTGCTATGTCTGCGTTTTATAGTGCGGGAAAGGGTCTAACTTATCCATCACCGCTTTAACTTGCTGATGAAGTCTCTGATACAATCTGCTGCTCATGATGAACATATATGATCTTTTGCTGTATTTCTTGAGTCGGTGGTGATGAAATCCATGGCTGATAAATGCTGCGACGGCTCAAAGCTGGTTATTTTCTCTTTCAGCCATTCTGCTCATTAATACGGTTGTTTAGAAGTAATGGTGCAACGGTGGATCTAATCTTCCTCCTTCGGGAACACAAAAATAATTAAAGAGTGAAAGGATGGTAATAGCGGTGGTTTAAAAAAAATAGGAACAAATGTGGGGCGTCGGATGTGGAAAAATAAGTAAAGTAGCTGTTGTTCAACTGTTCACTGCAGTTGAAATTATAATTTCAACACTTTCCTTTAATTTCAACTGCTGGGTTATCAGTCATACCCAGACGTTTCCTTAAAAACTCAAAACTTTTCTGGTCCAATGGCTTTGTCAGAATATCCGCAACCTGTTTCTCGGTCCTGCAATGTTGTAAAACGATTTCTCCATTGTTCACCAATTCTCTGATGTAGTGAAACTTTGTGTCTATGTGTTTCATTTTCTTGTGGAATACAAAATTCTTGGATAATGCAATAGCTGAGCTATTGTCACAAAAAATAATTGTTGTTGTTGTCTGTTTTTGGCATAGACTTCTTAACATTCTCCTCATCCAAACCGCTTGACACGCTGCTGCTGTAGCTGCCACGTACTCTGCTTCTGCTGTAGACAATGCCACAATTGGCTGTTTCTTGGAAGCCCATGAAATGGCTCCTGTACCTATGTGAAAAACATAATCGGATGTTCTTTTCCGGTCATCTACACTTCTAGCCCAATCACTATCTGTGTATCCAACTAAATCTAAACATTATGAAACAGTATAAAATATGACATACCTTTTTGTACTTTTAACATACCTCAGAGTTCTCTTTACTGCCTGCCAATGTGTTTTTTTTGGCTTCTCCATGAATCTGGAAATTACACTGACAGCATGCATTATGTCCGGCCTAGTTGTAGTTAAATACATAAGGCTGCCAACTATACTCCTGTACATGCTAGGGTCAAAATCCTTGCTGTTGTCCTCTTTGCGGAGTTTTAATCCCATCACTGTGGGAGTGATTGCTGCCTTGTTGTCCTGCATGTTAAATCTGCTCAACACTTCATTTACATATTTTTCCCGCAAAATAAAAATTCCATTTTTATTTTGATCTACTTCTATTCCTAAGAAGTATCTCAGCAAACCCATGTCAGTCATCTCAAATTCTTCTTTCATGACTGATTTGAAATTTTCAATGAGGTAGTCATCATTACCTGTAAAAATCACATCATCAACATATAACACAACGATTAAAATTTTACCATACTTTTCTTTGATGTAGACGGTGGGTTCTCCTTTACACTTCTCAAATCCGTTCTCCAATAGATAGGAATCTATTCTACTATACCACGCTCTTGGCGCTTGCTTCAGCCCATAAAGAGTTTTCTTTAATCTGCAAACTTTGTGCTTTTGGCCTTTCTTCTCATAGCCTAGAGGTTGCTCAACGTAAACCTCTTCCATTAACACTCCATTCAAGAATGCTGACTTCACATCCATTTGGTAAACTTTCCATTTGTTTTGTGTTGCTATGGATAGCACTGCTCTCATGGTTTCCATTCTTGCAACTGGTGCGAAAGTCTCCTCATAATCTCTCCCATACTGCTGCTTGTATCGCTTGACAACAAGTCTTGCCTTGTGCCTTTCTATCTTGCCTTCAGCATTACTCTTGGTTTTATAGACCCATTTAACTCCAATGACTTCTTTACCTTTTGGTAGTTCAACTAAATCCCATGTCTTGTTTCTTTCTATGGCATTCATCTCTTCATCCATAGCTTCTATCCATTTCTTATCATTAATTGCATCTTCGAAATGAATAGGGTCATCAACATGACAATACAAAGCAAACAAGGAATTCATACCTTCATCATAAATATCACTTAAATTTATGAATTTCTTACCTCTTTCATTCGGTGTGCAAGTGCTTGAAGACGCACTTGAATTTTCTCCTTGTGTTGTGCTTAAAGAAGCACTCTCATTTCTCCTCAAGGGTGTCTCTTGTTGTTCTGTTGTTGCTGGTGCTGCTGTTTGGGGATGTGTTTCAGCCAACTCCTCCTCATCATCATCATCATAAGACAAACAATTTTTAACATTAATTGTTTTCTCTATGCTTCCATCCCAAGCTTCCTCCTCAATAAATTGAACATCTCTGCTCACAAAAAACTTCTTGGTGGATGGGATATACAACCTGTAAGCTTTGGATTCCTCACTGTATCCAATGAAAATACATTTCTCCCCTTTACTATCCAATTTCTTCCTTAGCTGATCTAGAATGTGTGCATAAGCCATACAACCAAAAACTTTCATGTGGGTGACTCCTTGCTTTCTCCCACTCCATGCTTCTTCTGGCACTTCGTTCATCACTGCTTTTGTAGGACACCTATTCAAAATATATATTGCACAGTGTACAGCTTCAGCCCAATAATCATTTGGAAAATGCTTTGCCTTCAACATGCTCCTCGCCATATCCATGATTGTTTTGTTTTTCCTTTCAGCAACTCCATTTTGCTGCGGGGTGTACCTTGCTGTAAATTGCTTATGAATTCCATTTTCTCTGCAAAAACGTAAAAATTCTTTGAAGATATACTCACCTCCTCTGTCAGTTCTCAAAACCTTGATACGCTGCCCACTTTGATTTTCTATAAGTACTTTGAAATTTTGAAAATTTTCAAACACTTCACTCTTATTCTTCAGGAAATAAATCCAAGTCTTTCTGGTAAAGTCATCAATAAATGTTAGAAAATATTGGTTGCCTGCAAGTGATGAAGTTTGCATCGGTCCACATAAATATGAGTGGACAATTTCTAAGGGTGCCTTTGCCTTTATGCTTTTCTCGGTTGGAAAACTTTCTCTGTGTTGTTTCCCCAATATACAACCTTCACAAAGTTTGTCTGGCTTTTCTATCAATGGTAATCCTCTTTACATTCCTTTTCTACTCAACAAATTAAGACCTCCAAAGTTGAGATGTCTAAATCTCAAATGCCACAACCAATTTTCATCCTTTGGTACGCTTTGAAGAGCCTCTTGTGTCACTGCTGCAATTGCTTCTTTATTTTTCAAATCTGCCCTTATTCTGAGAGGGAACATCCTGTTCTTCGTCATCTTCACTTCAGCAGTACAACGTTTGCTGGGTGATCTGTCCATGATGGTGCATACATCATTCTCAAAGACAACATTGTAACCCTTTTGAACAAGCTGTCCAATACTAAAGAGGTTACACTTCATTCCGGGAACATAATAGACATCTGCTATGGTTTTCTTTTCACCTTTCTTTGTAAATATTTTAACTTCTCCTTTTCCCATAACAGAAATTTTACTATCAGTCCCAAGTGTGACTTGTGACTGCACACTCTAATCTAAAGAAGAAAATAGAGCTATGTTTCCTGTCATATGGTTGTTGCAACCAGAATCTAGAAACCATATATCTTCACTGTTTGTTTCAACCATATTACAAACTAACAACACATTATTTTCGCTGATATTTTCTCTAGTGATATTTGCACTAGAGCTATTACTCATATCATGATGCTTCTTCCTACATTCATTTGCATAGTGTCCATATTTTTTACAGTAATAACATTGGACATTGGATTTTTCATACCTTTGTCCTTGAGCATGATGTTCTCCACTTTGTTGGCTACTGCCATGGCCTTGGTTCTGATTTGGATTGTTGCATCTTCCTTGAATGTTTGCTGAACTGTTTCTTCCACCTCTGTATTGGCTTCTGCCTCTTCCTCTCTTGTTTCCTCTGCCTTGACCTCTTCTTCTTCCAAATGACATCTGGGTCTTGAAGACTTGCTCTAGAGATGAGTTTTCATTTCTACTCAACCTTTGCTCATGTGTTATCAGTGATGCATGAAGTTCATCAACTGAAAAATTTGAGAGATCCTTTGTCTCTTCTATGGTGGTGACAATCACATCAAATTTTGAGGGTAGGTACCTCAATAGTTTTTCCACAATCCTCCTTTCTTCAAGAGTTTCTCCATGAGACCTTATCTGTGTGACCAAACCAATTGCTTGTGTGAAGAATGAGTCAATATTGTCTGACTCCTTCATGTGCAGATTCTCAAAGTCTTTCCTCAACAACAGTAGTTTTGCTGTCTTCACTCTCTCCATGCCTTGATAGGCTGTCTTGAGAGTTTGCCATGCTTCTATGGATGTCTTGGCTACTGCTATTTTTGGAAACACACTCTCATGCACTGCTTGATATAAAAATACAAGGGCTTTTGAATCCTTCTTCTTGTTGCTCTTCAACAGCTCTTTCGCTGCCTGAGATGATCCATTAAACTCTTCTTCATTTGCTGGCTTTTCAAATCCATATTCAACAAGTTCCCATAAATCTTGTGAGGCAAACAGGGCTTTCATGGTTATTGTCCAATAGTCATAGTTTTTCCCATTGAACTGTGGGAGCTAGGTATTAAACATACCCACGCTGGTGCTGATGCTGGCCATACTTGCAATACTTGACTGTGTATTAAAAATCACTTAATTGTCTTCAATAGTTACACAAAAAAAAAACTAATCTGAAAAATACCTTGACAGCGTTTTCACTTTGCTGGATAATTTGCTACAGCAAGAAACCTTCTTTCAGCTTCTTTGACGTCTTCAAAGAGCCTAGACAAGCTCTGATACCATGTCGGGAATTTCTGGTCATTCCAAACAAAATTACAGTGGAAAGATGCTCCAATACCACTGTTGGGAATTTTCTGATAAATTCCAAAATAAAAAAAAAAATATGAATAGAGAGTGATACTCTGTTTTAGGAATTTCTGATAATTCCAGAACAAAATAACAGAGCAGAAAGTGATACTCTGTTTTGGCACAGGATAAAAAAAAACTTGAACAGAATAATGCTCTGTTTTAATACAACAAAAACAAAAAAAATCGCTTTGCTGAAACTGGTGTTTCAGCAACGTAATTTCGTCAGTCGCTGATCGTGGTGTTCCAACAACGGTGTTTTGACGTCAAGACTATTTTTGACTTACGGTGTTTCAGCGACACTCTGTTTTGACGTCAAGACTATTTTCGGCTTACGGTGTTTCAACAACACATAAAAAACTTGTATTCATTAACAGGAAACCAACTGTTACAAAATTGTCTTCCTCACATAGAGGGATTTTCACAAGAGATTATGCTGAAGAGCATCTTCTTCTTGACAGAAGGATTACAACTGGAACGCTTCAGTTCCACAAACCAATTTTTCACTATCTCAGAAAATTACAGTTTTCAGCACTGCTGTGCGTTACAAAAAAAAACTCTATATATTTTTCTACACTGCTATGTCTGTGTTTTATAGTGCGGGAAAGGGTCTAACTTATCCATCACTGCTTTAACTTGCTGATGAAGTCTCTGATACAATCTGCTGCTCATGATGAACATATCTGATCTTTTGTTGTATTTATTGAGTCGGTGGTGATAAAATCCATGGCTGATAAATGATGCGACGACTCAAGGCTGGTTCTTTTCTCTTTCAGCCATTCTGATCATTAATACGGTTGTTTAGAAGTAATGGCGCAGCGGTGGATCTGATCTTCCTCCTTCGGGAACACAAAAATAATTAAAGAGTGAAAGGATGGTAATGGCAGTGGTTTAAAAAAAATAGGAATAAATGTGGGGCGGACAAATAACTAAAGTAGCTGCTGTTGTTCAACTGTTCACTGCAGTTGAAATTATAATTTCAACATTTTGTTTTTTTTCTCTCTCTTCGTTTCTTGAAAGCGAAACCTCTTAATTCTGCTTCTGGTCATGTTCTCATTTTTTGTTTTGTTTTTAGTTTCTAGTAACATAGGGACACTCAAATGGTGGAAAATTTTCTACCCAAACTCATGATTCTAAAAAAAATTTGCTAAATTTTAAACAAATTAGTTTGAAATTTTTTACCAAAAAACTTCCAAAATGTAACACAGGTAGACTGGCCAAATCAAGAACCCATTCATTTCCAAAGAAAAGTCTCTCTTTAAAAAGTCATGAGAGAAGGTAATGTGCTTTGTCTGACTGTCTGCTTTTGTGGGCAGGTTAAAACAGTGCCATTAGCTGTTAAAGGAAGCACCAATGGAAATGAAGAGAAGAATGCAGAAGATCTGCTGTCCAAGGGAGTTTCTCCCTCTGTTAATAATCATTGAGTACCACAGCTTCCACCCTGGTTAATATGCACTGCGTGCGACAAACAAGTGACAAGCAAAGGCCGTTTTATTATTCAATATTCACAATATGTAAGAGGGACTTGATAATTCAAGATTCACAATATGTAAGAGGGACTCGATGTCACTTTCATTAGGTTTTCATGTATTTAGATTTTGTGGTAAGAAGCAAGCATTGTAATGGGACATTATACTTAAGACTTAAATTGTTAGGTGCCCAAAACGATGACTAAAATATTTATTTCTATTTATTCAATTAAATCTTACAACTTTCTTTGTGTCATTGCAATGAGTCAATTTGATGCATAAAATTCTACTATGTTGAAAATTTTCATGTGGTTTCCTGTTAACCAAACACTTGTTATTTTCTATGCACATGGCATATCTTGATGAGTTATTGGTAGGGAGTAAGGATTTCTCAAGTTCTCTTCAAATTTTGAACTATCATCATAATGAGAAATTCAATTTTAGCTGTTCTATCATTTTCTGTTACAACTTAAATGTACCCGATATTAATTAATTTGATATGAAATATCAGACAATGCAAATGGGCCCTTATCGAGGTAAGGCACCGCCCAATCAACACAGAAGCAGAAAGCCATTCGCACTGGGGCTAGGAACTCTGTCCATCGCAATACCTGGGCTGCTTGCACAACAATAGCAGCCTCTGAGGGGCTAAGACGTACCTGGGAGACTGAACACTGGTAAGAGGATGCCACCCGTCCTTTCCCAACCAGCCAAGACCTGTTGTACAAGGGAAAAATCTTTCAAACACTCGAAATCTCTAGGAAGCCTGTCAAGAATATTCAAAATTGATATAATGGAAAACGCCCAATTATCACAGTTTTGCAGACCATTTGTTTCATTATGAAGCTATTGAAAAGCGTAAAGAGAAATACATTTTGGTTTCTCTTGGACACTTTGCTACATAATACTTGGGTAGTTGGTTGTCCATTAGTCTCAAGGTCATCAAATTACAATTTTCAATGATTTATTTATGATAGTAACCTGGCACCACTGGGTGCTGATACATAATGTAACTAGCATTCCAGTATTTGCTGTCATCTCTTTAATATAGTTGTTGAGATTGGTCAGTAAGAGCTGTCCACAAGATTCTAAGTGATGGAAGGTGATGGACCATGTCCTCCAATTTACCATTCAATCAAGAGGTTATGGACCATGTCATCTAATTACTCATTGATTTCTTTTCACATAAATTATGACTATGACTATATCATGGTCTGGCTATTATTCTTGATGTTTGACTTTGGGGGTATTTTTGTCTAATTTTAATACAGGCGGAGCCAAGACTAGGAGAAGTTTGAATGGAAGTTGGATTGTCCATGAAAACAACAGGGATATGGTGATGTTGAAAGCTGAAAAGCAACCCAGTGCCTACTAAGCAGAAACTTCTCATGGTGCGGAAGGTTTGTCATCTATACGAAAGTGACCATTAAGTGAGGGGACCTAGAGCATTGATGAAGGAGACTTTAGAATCTTATCTGATGAGCTGAACTCCAAAATTATCCACAATAAAATATAGCAGGCTCTCCAGAACAGAATGAATAAAACAACAAGGCTAATAGGTTATTAGAGGAAGTGAGCTTTATTCATGACGGAAAAAAGAAAAAAAGAATATTAAGAACAGTATAAAAGCTAATTAACATAGCAATTCAATCACCAGTGGGGCATAGGTTGGGGTACGTCTATGTCGAAGAAAGTTTTTTTGTGCCACTGAGAGAAGAGATACATAGAAGCTAAGGAGATGGTCTATATAGATTTGGACTAGAACATGGGGGCAAGGAAAAGGAATGACACTGAGGATCTAAGCAGCATTTGGATGTATATTTGTGAAAGAATACCTTAGGATTTTATAAGAGAGGACAACTTGCAGAAGTAGGCGATGCCAAAGCAGCCAGCTGACAGGGTTTTAGCTTAGCGGATAGCTAGGCAATCTAGTGGACAAAGGGACCAAAGGTGGGTAGACAGAACATAGGGAAAGTGGGGTTGGGCCCATAAAGTACAACCACGGGAGGTTGGAACAGTGTCAGATATTCTGGTTCCCTAGCCTTACAAGTTTGGATATGTGCTGATGGGTCCATTAAAGGTTGAAAATCCTCATAACCACTTGCATTTTCAGCGGCACTTACAAACCTCATGGCGAGTTGATTGTCATTATACATGCATATACAAAAATAAAAAACATATCCATAGAAAATCAACGGTTCAAGAGGAATTCAGGTTTGGAACTTCAAGCCAATGAGAAACTAGCTACATTAATTCATGAGCACAAATGAAAATAGTCCCTTTGAAATGTTTATGGACATTTCATAATCTTTCCAAGAGTTCCTAATAACGAGTTGTAAAACTAACAATGCCTGCAACAATTATGTAAGCCAAGTTGCTAAATCTCGCAAAACTAATTAGAACGATTTGAGATTACATTGTCTGCAGAAAACTAAACATTGACAATTGATATCTTATGTTATATATAATGATTAGAACTTTTAAGATTTTTTCTAAGACATTCGATAAAATTATACAATAGTATTCCATATGTGTGTGATTATGACACCCTTAAACACCTGCCATGAGTGCGTTCATTGTGCTTCTGCTATAGTTAATGCAGAGAGCATCTACACAATTTTTTACAACACCAACTTTGAAATGAAAAATATGGAGAATTTCTCCAACACAAACCTCATGTGTCATGATGATGGAATTTATGCATTAATTATGTACCTTATTAATTTATTTAACAATTTTTAGATGAGTGATCTTTAAGTGCGATTATTTAGAAAGTTTTCTTGTTTATTTTTCAATCTAATTTGTCTAGAATCGAGCTGGTATTCATTGAAATCACAAGTTTAACAATTGAACTCTTCACAGTCGAAGTGCCACCAGGGTGTTTGAGGGTGTTGAATCCATACATGCAGTCAAAAAATCAGTTTAAACAACACAAATCAAGATTTGGCCACAAATTTTTTCACCGGATTCCAGCCAAAAATCTGTTGGAAAGTCCAAAAACTCGTACTTAAAGACTACTCCATTTTGAGAAGAAAACCAATGAATGTAATTGCAAATCGGTGGACCTACTTTCCAAACTACTACACCATGCCATTCCTTTGCAACATAAACAATTACATAATTAGCTATTGCTAGCTTATTCAAAACCCCACAACACTTTCTAATGGTTAATGCTATCTCTTAGTACTCACTGTAAGTCCTCAATGCGTAAGCACAAGAATACAAGGCTCTTCTTAAAATTTGACCACTCTGCTTTTTCTTCGTGCAATATGAAGCTCTTTGAATAATGGAGTTAAAACACAGCTACAATAAAGCACACGGTTGAAACTACATATCCTCTTTAGACATATAGCAAACAAAATCCTAGGTTATAAATGGCATTCTTGATGGTGCACGTGAAAACCTCATCTATTGCATCATTTTCAGCCTAAATCCTAAGGACAATCATAAATATTAATTCAGAAAAATTAAGAAATCAATGATGCAAAACCAAAATCCTTGAAAATACAATAGGTAAACCCTTATAACCGGTTGACCTTGAACGATACTCATCTATCAAACCTATAAAGATCCATAAAGCCAAAGGATGAATTAATGATAGAGCCGGATCAATTGTTTCCTATCATTCCAAATAATTCAAAGCCATTGACCTAACCCAAGCTCAAGTTTTTACAGAGATGATTGATAAAAAACCACTTGAAAACCAATTATAATTTGTCAAAAACACATATTAGGAACACATACAAAGTACCCATTCCATAGAATGCTCAAGGAATGCAAGCAATGAAACAATGATTATTATCAAATGAATTCACAAAAAAAATAAAATTGATGGTAACCTATGTAACCAAACATGTCTATATGGCTTGTGTGTCATGTATTTTGTGTGTCGTACATAACACGATAAGGGCACATATCAGGTATGTGTCGTATTCCCAGGACACATGCCAAACACGTATCCTGTTAATGTCCCAAAATACGGACATATGTCCTATGCAAAAGTGGCTTGCATCCCTTAAAATCATAGTCTTCCCCTTATTCAAGATCAATTCACTCATAGGTTGGAGTTCTAAGAGGTTTAGGAGTGCATCTAAGGATTATTATGCAATGTTAGAAGGGATTCCAATTGCTAAGTGGATTTGTCCACCAATCTTCAAGATTTTTTCTATAGCAATCCATTTTTGTCTTCATTTCACAAAAGCCATGGCTCAATGATCAAGTACCATTAGGTCCCTATAATACTAGTGTAGCCCCTATATTTTTATTGTGTGCCCCATATATACCTACTATTGTTATTGTTGTGCCCTTACATTATTATTGTTATGAAGGCTATAATCTATTTTGACCCTTAGACAACTATATATACCAAGGAGGTCTTGTCACTTGAATCATCCAAGAATTGTTCATTTATTTGATGTAAAGGGAGGTTTCCCCCATCAAAGTGGCTTATTATCTGGTTGTTGATCTATCTTTTCTTATGTTTTTATGTTATTTTTTATCTGGATACATAACATTTGATTTCAGAGCTCTTGATGTAGGTTTTGCTGCTTCAAATGGGTCATCATGGCATTTTCACTATCTTTTTTCTACAAAGCTTCGAATCGTGAAATTAATACCACATGAAATCAAAATCTTGCTGAAAATTTTGTTACAATTTTAGACCTTGGTTTGTTATATTTTCGGAGATATAGTCCAAGGAAGTTAAGGTTTCTGCATGCTCCAAAATTCGCTCTCAAATAGGTGTTGTGAAAAAAAATCGTCATAAATTTCTCTTTGAGCATCGAATTTGAATTTCATAAAAAGTGATTGAAATTGCATAGAATGAAGTTTTTTGGGTACAAGTTTTAGAGCTGAAGGTTAAAACAACGGCACATGGCATCTGATACAAGTTTGATCTACTAAACCAGTCCATAATCAGGTCAGTATGGGTGAATTGGCATAACTTACCTTGAAGAATCTAATCTTGGTCTAACTGGTGGGGTTGGAAATAAGACACAGAGGGCTACTATAGGAAAAAAAATTTGGACCTTGGGAGGCTGAAATCACATAGATATAGTAGTTTCAAGTTCAGCCTTATCAACAAGCTCAAAATCAAGCTTTAAAAGGTCTGTATGTTTAAATTTGCATAAATTATTTGAAAAATTAGTTTGAAGTGATTCAAAGAGCATAATGAAGCATAAATATTATTAATTGGTTCCAGAATTCCTCCTAAACAAAAAAATACTACACCCATTAAGCCCACATAAACCTCTACTATGACACTGAAGAAGATGAAGAAATGCAACAAGATATATCAAAATTAAGGGAACAAGTGCAACAATTTTTGTTATCACAAAGAGAAACCAAAAAGGAATTAGAAGATAAGATGGATGGTTTAAAAATATAAATAAAAGGGGACATGGAAGGCTTGAAGGAATGTTTGACAAAGTTGCTACAATAAATGTTTTATAGTGGTGACAAGGTATTATGTGAAAATAATATAACTTTGGGTTGAAGACCAACCATATTCCAAAGATCAATATGAGGAAGTTTGATGGCAAGGATCCAGTAGCATGTATACTACAAATGGGGAATTTATTTGATATACACGACGTGCAACACACACAAAAGGTATGCATTGCATCTTTATATTTAGAACCCAATCAGTTTGTGAGGTATTGATGGCTTTTTTCTCATAAATCACTTGTCACTTGGAGGATTTTATGGAGGAATTGATAGCACATTATGAGAATACAAAGAGCAATTCCTTCTTTAGCCAATTGATAAATCTAAGGAAAAATGGTTTATTTAGGGAGCAGATTGAGGACTTCCAAAGATTGAATATCAAGGTAATTGATATTCTACAAGACCATACGATTGATGTCTTCAAAGGGACTTTAAAGGATATCATCCCAAACGAGTTCACCTTTGGGAACCTATGTCGTTGGAGAATGCATTCAAAGTGGAAAAAAAAATTGAAAGAAAAATTATGGCAACAAGGAAGTTTACCTCTCACAACTATAAACATGTAAGTATTGTCTCTCCTAGCCTCTGACAACCTACAAGGTTGACACCAAAACAACTGGAGGAAAAAATAGCAAAGAGGATTTGTTACAGCTTTGATAGAAAATACACAAAAGGTCACAAATGTGCTGAGAAGAAATTATTTTACATAGATTGTGAAGAGGAGGAATAAAAGTAACAAGAAACATTAAAAGAGGAAGATATGCACTAGGAACCAACTTTAGGGGTTGCAAAAGAAGAAATGAATCCAACTATATCCTGTAATTCATTGGCGGGAATTACCACCCCTCAAACTCTCAAGATAGAAGGATATATCAAGAAGAAAAAGGTAATAGTGTTGATTGATTAAGGTAGTACCCATAATATTGTTCATTGTAAGATATCCAAGGATTCGAATTGCTTTCTATATCCAACACCAAAGTATCAAGCGATGGTTGCAGATGGAGGAACTATAAATTGCTCAGGGAAGTGCCATAATATCAATATAACCATGGGGAAATATGTATTGAATAGTCCAATTCTTACCATTCCAATGGGTGGTGTTGATGTTGTATTAGGAGTCCAATGGTTACAATCTTTTGGGGCAATAGCTTTTAATTTTTGAGAACTTCTCTTGAAAATTTTCTAGAAATGAAAGGAAAATGAATTAAGGGGAATCATATGGAAATCTAAGAAGGCAATAATCTCTAATGACATGACAAGTGTTTTGAAGAAGGAACAACGATGGGTAATTTCATAATTATGCTCACTAGATGTTCAAACATCTAAGTCATCCATTTATATAGATCTCCAAAGTGTCATTGACAATCATTTCAAGGTATTTAAGACTCCCAAAGGTATCCTACCTATTCATGATCATGATCATGTTATTCAATTGATTCTAGGACGTGTTCCTCAAAACATTAGACCTTACAAATGTCCCTATGCTCAGAAGAGTGAAATTGAACATATGGTTGCAAAAATGATAGAGGCAAGTATATTTGAACCTAGGCAAAGTACTTTCTCTTCTCCAGTAGTATTGGTGCACAAGAAGGATGGATCATGGGTATGTGTCCAGATTATAAAAATCTCAACAAGGTCACTACTAAAGATAATTTCCCATTCATGTCATTGATGAATTTTTGGATGAACTACATGGAGAAATTTACTTCACCAAATCAGATCTTTATTCAGGATATCATCCAATTAGAATGAAGCAAAAATACATTCTAAAAACAACATTCAAAACTCATGAAGGTCATTATGAATTTTTGTTGATGCCTTATGCCCTTACTAATGCACCTTCCACATTTCAAGGTTTGATGAATTCCACTTTCAAACCCTTCCTTAGAAAATTTGTGTAAGTATTTTTTGATGACATGCTAACCTACAACAAGTCTTGGAAAGATCATGTATAACATGTTGACATAGTGCTCAAACTATTGGAGGAGAAACAATTGTATGCAAAACCTTCCAAATGTTACTTTGGGGTACAAGAAGTGGAATATTTGGGTCATATTGTATGTCATGAGGGTGTTAAGGTAGACCCTAAAAAAATTAAATCCATCAAGGAATGGAAAATTCCCACAACTTTAAGGAATCTTCGAGGATTTCTCAAGTTGACAGGGTATTATTACAAGTTTGTTACGAATTATGGGAAAATAGTTGCACCTCTAACAACATTACTGAAGAATGATGCATCTTTTTGGACTCCAAAAGAAACTAAAACCTTTGAACATCACAAAGACGAAATGTACCAAGCTTTCGTCTTAGCTACACGAGACTTCACAAAAACCTTTATTGTGGAATGTGATGCCTCAAGAAATGACATTGGTGTTGTTTTAATGCAAGAAGGAAGACTTGTTGATTTTGAAAGTTATCTCATCAAAGGAAAGTATTTACACAAACTTATTTATGAGAAGGAAATTTTGACAATACTACATGCTCTGAAGTAATGACATCCTTACCTAATAGGAAGACACTTCAAGGAAAAAACAAATCATGATCATCTTAAATAATTTTTGGCACAAATATTATCTTCAGAAGAGTAGAAAAAATGGGTCATAAAGATGTTGGGTTATTACTTTGAAATCATTTACAAAAAAGGGAAGCAAAATGTTGTTGCAAATGCACTTTCAAGAAGGGATGAGAATGTGGAGGAATTTCTTTATGCCATTTATATTATCCAACCTAATTGTATAACTAAAGCAAGGGATGAATGGAATAAGATGAATAGGTGTGGAAACTCATTCAACCTTTTTAGTAAGATCCTAGTGCATATGATACATTTATCTGGAAAAATGATTCATTGTGGTACAAAGATCCCTTAATATATGTAAGAACTCCTAACTTAAACAAAAAGGTTATTTTGGAATTGCATACCTCTCCTATAGAAGGGCACTCTAGATTTTTAAAAATGTACCAAAAGGTCAAGAAGGATTTTTTTGGAATGGTCTTAATATGATATTCATAAATTTGTGGTAGAATGTTTTGTTGACCAAAAAAATAAAGTTGAGACAATTAAGAACCCAAGTATTTTACAACCATTATCCATTCCAAGTCAACGTTGGGAGGAGGTCTCAATGGATTTCATTACAAGTATACCCAAGTCTAAAGGAAAGTGTGTCATCATGGTGGGAGTTGATAGACTTACCAAGTATGCACAATTTTGTACACTAACCCATCCTTTTAAAGCCAATACATTCGTTATTGCATTTGTGGAACCAATTCAAAATCTACATGGAAACAAAAGATTATTCTAAGTGACAGAGATCCCATTTTCATTGGAAATTTTTGGATAGAGTTATTTTCTTTTCTTGGTACTCAATTAGCTCATAGCTCATCTTATCATCCTTAATCTGATATGCAAACTGAGATAGTGAAAAATGTTTGGAAGGATATCTTCATTTCTTTGTATCTAATAAACAAACACAATGGGTCAAGTGGTTACCTCTGCCAGAATGGTGGTATAACACTTCCTTCCATACAAAAACAAAAATGAACCCATTTATGGTGCTTTATGGGTGTCATCCACCATCCATCACATTGTATATAACAATTAATTCTAAGTTTCAAGCAGTGGAAGATCACTTCAAGCATCAACAACAAGTTCTCCAACTCTTAAAGGATAACCTAACTCTAGCGCAAAATCAAATGGAACAACAATCAAGTCAACATCGTAATGAAATAAGTTTTGACATGGATGAATGGGAATTTTTGTGGATACGACCATATAAAAAAATTTCCCTCAAGAAAGCTAAGAAGGATAATAAATTATCACCCAAGTACTATGGCCCTTACAAGGTGTTGATAAATATTGGTACTATGACATACAAATTGGAGTTGCCTACATCTTTGTGAGTACACCTATTTTTCCATGTTTCATTCTTCAATAATGTTATAGGTTACAAGTTCCTAGTTCAAACTATATTTCCAAAACTTGTTGAGGAAGGAAAAATAATATTCGAACCTGAAGAAATCATAGAAACAAGAATCTAGCAGCTACGAAATCGATCAATTTAAGAGTATCTCATTAAGTGGAAGAACTTACCACCTGAAGATTCCACATGGGAGGATGAGTATTTTATACAAAACATCTAGAACTACTCAAGCATTGAGTACAACACCTTTTTGAAGGAGAGGAGCATGTTAGGTCCTTATAATAATAGTGTAGCCCCTATATTGTTATTGTGTGCCCCATAGATATCCACTATTATTATTGTTGCGCCCTTACATTATTATTGTTATGTAGGCCCTAATCATATTTTGACCCTTTAGACTCATATATATATCAAGGAAGTCTCGTCATTTCAAATCATCTAAGAATTGTTCATTTATGTGATGTAAAGGGAGACTTCCCCCTCAAAGTGGCTTATTATCTAGTTGTTGTTCTACCTTTTTTTATGTTTCTATGTTATTTTTTATCTCAATACATAACAAGGAAAACTAGAAAAGGGAAAAAGAAAGGGAGGAATGTCACCACTAATGTTGTCCCCCCTCCTCCATTTTCATGAAGGTCTATTACTCTTGCATTTATCGAAAGTGGGGCTACAACAGTAGCTTAATATGCTAAAAAGACATTGATTTAGAAAGACAACAGGATCAAAAGAAAAAGTATCCATTGTGATAGTATGTTACAAGCTACGTCACAAGACATGGCCCTTGGGGGTCTTATGTCCCGTATTTCATGTGTTAGATAGGACAAGACCCATAAAACATGTCTAGCATGTTTCTCATCATTTCCTAAAATTGGGAAATGTGTTTGGATCGTTTCGAACATGTGACCTAACACGTTCTAATTTTAGGACAAGTGTCCCACTTAAACCTTGAAGTAAAAAGCGCTCCATCTTGATTTTTTTTTCATTTTTCCTATCAATTTTGTGTCTGTTCATGAGAGGAATATTGTTGATTATGTGACTAATACACTATAAAGTGTTCAATTTTAACCCCACATGGCATAAACTAAACATTAACGGTGAAATTGTACATTAAAGGATGAATTTCTTCCACATAATGTAAAAGGAGCACTAGGGTAGGAAACCATTGTTAAGAAACTGGTTCTATATAGATAAAGAGTTAAGCTCCATTCACACTATTCCGATGATAGTCATTCCAGAACTTGCATCCAAAAACTTTGATTCTTTTGGTTTAGATTTAGATGTATTCTTCATGGTAAATGACTAATTCCTTACATAAGGTAAATCATGAACTTATTTATTGAATTTCAATTTAATTTGTTGAACGTGAATGCAATCCTTGGGCTCTAGCCACTCAAGTTAATGTGATCTAAGGATAAATTCATATTTTTTTTAAATTCCACAATTCTTATTAATAGGTGTTGCTCTGTGTATTATATCTTGAATTTTGGTGTTTCTAAGCGTTATCCACAAATTGGTTCAGCTACTTGTTATATTACCTTATACTGACATATCTGATTAATTTACCCTGAATTTCCTTCATAATAGATTCATAACATCTGAAGTGGTTTTCTTAGCAAAAATACTCATTAATACATTGTAATATGTCTAAACACTAAAGACATGGTAATAACATTAAATGCTACTCTGCGCAAATGTGGTGATTATTTGATTCATATCTATAAATGTTCTAATTTCTAAAAAATATGGATCAAGCACTATATTTTACTATTTTATATGTGTGTGTGTGTGTGCTCCCAGTGTCTTATTTTTGAGTTTGTCATGTCTCTTGGCGAATACTCATATTTACATGTCCTCCGTGTCATGTGTCATGTGACTTAGGTTAAAATACATCAAGGGCCCATAACCAAGTTAAAGGGAGGAGGGAATGTTCTTTGAACATGTAGTTTTTTCCATAGTCAATTCAAGAGAACCTACTTCCAAATTAAGGGCCATTTGTTGGGCACACCTTGTAGATTTGGAGCATGTCTAGGTGTGAGTGTGTCCAAACAAAGAGAATTAGAAGGAAAGGCTAATGTTGGTGGAATTGGTCGCAAAAACATGTAGGAAAAACCAAGAACAAGGATCATCTTCCATTCGCGAGGAAGTCATCTAATAATTATCCATTTAGGAGTGGGAGCACAGTTTCAATGACAAAAAAGAGGGTAGTGGGTTCAATGGACAAGATATTTCAGTAGAGAAACAAGATGAGATTCATATTACCATTGGGTAGTTCTCTATCTCAACTTCAACTCATTTAATGTTGCATGGTCACCTTTGTTTATTGATATTGATTAAGCTCTAACTTAAGAGGTTCCAATAGAGTACGTGCCTCTTGGTTTAGAGAATATTAGAACCACATTATTAGTTAAGGAAAAGAAGGAGGTGAATAAAATTCTAGAGCCTATTAAATCATCAAGGCCCTCATATGGGGTTACTATTGTTTTTTATGGATGGATAGATGCAACACACCATCCATTCATCAACTTCATTGTGTATTCCTTGAATGGACTAGTCTTCTTGAAAGCAACGAATGCTCTTGGAAAATACAAGGATGCAAGTTATAAGGGCTAGTTTTTTATTAAAGTTATTGAATATGTAGATTTCGATTCTTGTGTACAAATTATTACAAATAATGCACCTATTTGCAAGGTTGTTAACATTATTGTGGAAGCTAAATATCAACAATTATTTTGAACACCTTGCATTGTTAATTATTTGAATTGAACAATTATATCTATTACTTCTAATGTGACATGGATCAAAAGTCTTATTGAGGATGCACGCCATATCCAAAATTTGGTACATAACCATACCAATGCCCTCACAATATATAAAGAGTACAAAAATATATCTTATTGAAGATTGCATATATGTGGTTTTCCTCCTCATTCATCATGCTTAAAAGGTTTAGGGGGGAGATCAATATTGTTGTTAGGTCCATGGTCATTTCTGTTTTTTGGTCTTTTTGGAGAAAGAAAAATCAAGCTTCTTCAATAGGTCAAGGATACAATGCTAAATGATGGTTGGTGGGAGAGGGTAGATCTTACCTTTAAGGTTGTTGGATATGTGTTATATTATTTCCATGACTAGGAGCAGGGTGTTGTACATTGTGTGGGCATAAGGGGGGGCGAGGGGGGGGGGGACAATCTCCATGTTGGGTTCGTTGCAAGGCAACGATAATCCCCCTACATGGGTTAGTGCCTTGAGATTTTATTTATTTTATTTATTTATTTTTTTTTTATTTTTTATTTTTTTATTTATTTTTTATTTTTTTAAATTTTATTTTTTAAATTTAAATTTTTTATTTTATTTAATTATTTTATATATTTTATTATTATTATTTATTTATTTTTATTTATTTTATGTAGACCCAATAATAATTCTGCGGACCCAAGAATGGGGATGAACCCAAATATGGTGAGCGTACCTACCCATGGTTTTGTGCATGGGGTTTGCACATGGTTTTGGGAAAGATGGTTTTCTATCCATGGTATTTTGTAGATCCGGTCATGGTAACTATAGTTATATTCTAATCCAGGGTTAATGGATTGGGGTTTATGAATGTTTTGACATGTATATATATGTATTGTAACATTGAAAAGGAACATAATGAAAAATCAATCTGGTAGTCCTAGTTTTGGGATCTAAGAGAAAATATCTGTGTATTTCTTTTATGTTCTCTCCATTGTATATTTTTCTATTTTAAGAATTTGTTTGTAGGTAATTTATGTATATGGTTAAAACCTACAAAGATCATGGACCCTATCATCTCTTTGTTGTGATTTACAGACACATACCATCCCATCTTAGGATAGGATTATAAGGAGTGGTATTCCGTGATTAAGTTTATGAAAACCATTATTTTATAGAATGATTGCCCTAAGTATGAGACATCGATAGAGAATTTTTCCACCACCATATAGAATATTCTTGTTAACAAGTGGGATAATAGTTTCACACCTTTTTTTTGCTTGGCTCACTCATTGAATCCCAAATATTACAACATTGATTATCTTAATGGTGGGCCTTCATGCAAATCCCATCCTCACATGGATGATGAGATTTCATAGGGGAAACAAGAATGTATTTATAAGGATATATCATAAGAGAGCATCATTGATGAGTTGGAGGAGGCCTTCATAGATTTTTCCATGAGAAAAGGAAGATTTGGAGGCTCTAATGTGCTAAGAGATAGGGGGGCTAAGAAGACCTATTCTCGGTGGGAAATTCATGGGGAAACATGCCTTCTTATAAAATAGTTAGACATAAGGCTCCTCTCTTAGGTTACTCCATCCTCTTGTTGCGAGAGGAATTTGAGAACATGTGGGAATTGGTATAGTTTGGAGAAAATAAAGCTTGAGAAATCTAGGGAAAGGACAATGGTGTATGTGCACACCAACCTTTTCCTTATTTGTTAAATTTTCTGACCCTAGCAACCCGAAAATTTATTGCCTAACAAATTACTACACATATCTACTGTATAAAAAGTACACGACTATAGTTTTAACATAAACAAAAACAATCAGTGAGATAAAAATTAAATAACAATCTCACAATCACATGCACGCAATATTTCTACCCTTCAAATCAATTCTTCATTCAAATAACTTTAGAATTCACAAGGGCTCCCTTTCTAGGATAATGGCCCACTGAGGAAAATACATACAACAATAACTTGGAATTGCTCCATCTTATCAAACCCTATATTTTTCCTTCAATCTTTCTTGGTTTATATAAATCTCTCTTGTTGCCCCTTGCACTTTTCTTGAACCCTGCACACTTGAATGTAATTCCTTCTCCACCCAATCACTAGGATGTTTGTCTCTCAATGCGTTTTGGTCACTCAATGCGTCTTCTACCTTAGCCTACCCTTCCTTTTATAAGTTTGAGTTACTGATATAATACACAAAACAAATATTCAAAGTGATTAACATCTAAGATTAGATCTCCACAACACTTTGAGATCGACATTTGAGATTCATATAATTGACTAATGCAAATAATGATTGAATTTCATTAGATTAACTCACTTTATGTTATAAATGTAGAAATTCCCATTGTAGATCAATAGATTATGCAATATACTAAAGAAAAATGCAAGATCTACTTCTACAACAAACTTTGTGAAAGCTTAATCGAATATGAGCGAGATCAATGAGAACACATATAACTGAGAATGAGAAATCAATCACACATAACATAGAAGAAATACTCTAGGGAAAAGCCTCAGCTAAAAACCCCGCTATTTGTATTATCATACAAGTGGAAATATGTTTGGATTACACAAAGCTTTAGCTCACAAGATATCTAGCTTTTAGTAAAATCCCTCTGCTGCTCATAAACAGTCAAAGGCTTCTCACAAACCTTCTCCTCTGCCCTCCAAGCCTCCTATTTCCTTGCGCAGTTTTTCCTGGGTTCTAGTGCTTCCACTTGTGTGAATTCCCACCTCACACTACTCACTTGGTTCAGAAATAACTGCACAAACATGAAGGAGATAATTCCTTCTGCATGGATGAGTTTCCTATATAGGAAAAATCCTCCAACTGATAGTACATTGTCCCTTCCTCTTATCTCAACTGGGTCTCTGACTGAACTGACATGCATAAGTAATTTATGAGAGAATATTGAGTTATCTGAAGTGCAGTTGTTACATGCATGCAAACATTAACTAACTGAACTCACAATTAATTCAACAAGTTGCTTGAATTAATCTAATTGGACTTGACTCAATTAATTGAGCCAACTAATTACAACTCAATATTAAAACTCATCCTTATCTCTTTAACTAATGGATAAATTCCTCAATTAATGGAGAAACTATTGCATGTTCCCACATAGACTTCATGCTTGATTTTCCCTAACTAACTACATGGTGAATTAATTAATTAATTTACAAACAATTGCTAAGATCAAATTCGAATTTTATTTCACTATTTTAGTTCAGGGACTAACTAAAATAGGAATCTATCCCAAACTGTTATTTTTAGAAATTCTATTTATAGCACTTCCATTTTTCATTCCTTGTTGCTATGTCCAACATTGGTACCCAAACTTTCTATTTATAGCAATGCTATTTTTAACATTTCTTGTTGTTATTTTCAACACTCCCTCTCAACAAGAAAGGCATTCAACTCGAACCTGATCCTAAACCTTTGGAATGTTCTACATGCAACACTTCTCCCAAGTGTTGTTGCTCCAGCAACTCTAGAAACAAAAAATCTCCCAACTGACCTCTCTGTTGGGCTAGAAACACCCTTTGATGCTGAAGCTCCCTCTGTCACTGATAAGTTCTCCCTCTGTGACCTTTGAGTTACTACAACACTCCATGCATCTCACACCGTTCCCACCTCTTTGTGCCATCCTGCATTGGTGCAACACTCCTGTGCCTCTCACATTATTGTAGCCTACTAGCTCTGCACTGTCTTGGGATTCCTGCACTATAGCTCTCTCTATTGTTCCATCCACATCTGTCTCTACCCACTCAGCTAGTCCTACTATTCCTCATCGGGGCTCCCATAGCAAAGTCTAATCAAAGAGGTTGGGTACTTCAATGATCCTGCCCTTATTCCAGCCTTCTTGGGACAATCACTCCACATCACTCCACCTTCGACCTGGAGGTATGGATGCATGTGATCCCTCTGCCCACATGGCTCAAAATTCACCCCTACTGGAGGTATTTGCATGAGTGGATGCCTCCACTCAATCTCCTCTCGGATTCTCCAGTTGTGGCTGCTCCACAACCTCCTGAAGCTCCTTCACCAATTGTGGCTCCTCCACAATTGTCTGAGACTTCTTCTACCGCTGCATGTTGAGAGGTAATGTACTCTCCCTCTCAACCACAAAGTCTCTAAAAGTTCCTTACTCCTCAAGGCTTTGTATGCATCTTGTACCTCAAGTGCATACAGGTTTTTGGCTAGCACACCAATCTATTTCATCTTTCCCGCCATCATGATTTTTTTTTGGAAAAAGAGCAGATTTTAGATCAGCAATATCTACCTCATCCTAACTCCAATTCAGCCAATTTTTTTTTTTTAATCTGGGTATTTTTTCGTAAGGAATCTAGATCTGATATTTGTTTCTGAAAAATTCAAAATATCATTTCTTTGTATACTATTCTCCACTTTGATCACCTTTGCTCTGATCCCATGTAGAAATTCCCACTGTAGATCAACATATTATGCAATATACAAAAGCAAAATACAAGATCTAATTCTACAAAAAACTTTGTGAAAGATTAATTGAATATGAGCAAGATCAATGAGAACACATATAACTGAGAATGAGAAATCAATCACACATAACACAGAAGAAATACTCTGGGGAAAGCCTTAGCTAAAAACCCCGCTATTTTATTATCATACAAGTGGAAATATGTACAGATTACACAAAGCTTTAGCTCGCAAGCTATCCAGCTCTCAGTACAATACATCTGCTGCTCATAGACAATCAAAGGCTTCTCACAAACCTTCTCCTCTGCCCTCCAAGTCTCCTATTTCATTGCGCAGTTTTTCTTGGGGTCCAGTGCTTCCACTTGTGTGAATCCCCATATCACACTGCTCACTTGGCTCAGAAATAACTGCACAAACCTGAAGGAGATAATTCCTTCTACATGGATGAGCTTCCTATATAGGAAAAATCCTCCAACTAATAGTACACTATCCCTTCCTCTGATCTCAACTGGGTCTCTGACTGAATTGACATGCATGAATTATTTATGAGAGAATATTCAGTTATCTAAAGTGCAGCAGTTACATTCATGCAAGCATTAACTCATTGAACTCACAATTAATTCAACGAACTATTTGAATTAATCTAACTGGACTTGACTCAGTTAACTGAGCCAACTAATTACAACTCAATATTACAACTCATCCTTATCTCTTTAATTGATGGATAAATTCCTCAATTAATGGAGAAACTATTGCATGTCCCCACATACACTTCATGTTTGATTTTCCTTAACTAATTAACTCATGGTGAATTAACTAATTAATTTATAAATAGCTGCTAAGATCAAATTCGAATTTTACTTCACTATTTTAGTTCAGGGACTAACTAAAATAAGAATCTATCCCAAACTGCTATTTTTAGCAATTCTATTTATAGCACTTCCATTTTTCATTCCTTATTGCTATGTCCAACACTGGTACCCGAACTACTATTAATAGAAATGCTATTTTTAGCATTTCTTGTTGCTATTTTCAACAAAAAAATGGAATATCTTTAATAACTAAAACAATTTCTAAGGTTAAGGGTATATTAGGAGACATACGCACACCTAAACACTTAGGCTTATGCAGAAGTACATGCCTGTTAGGTCCCTATAATACTATTGATGCCCCCATATTATTATTTGTGTGCCCCATAGAATCCCACTATTGTTATTATTGTGCCCCATATAAACCCACTCTTGTTTTGTGTGACCTTACATTATTATTGTTATGTAGGCCTTAATTATATTTTGATCCTTTAGACTCCAATATATACGAAGTAGGTCTTGTCATTTGAATCTGTTGACACCTAATCCTTGTGTCTGGGTGAATATAATGTAAATATATAAATAAATAATATGAACAGTCATCGGGAGATGAACTAAACAATCTCTCCCTCATGTATTTAATGAAGACCTACCTGAAGGAATAAACACGAATCGCTTTTGCTTTGAGGAGTTACTGGCTGGCCTGACATGGTATTAGAGCCAGCTCCTTTTTTAGCTTTTATGCCCTTTGTAACTCCCTATTCTGCTTCTTTGCTCTCCATTTAAAAGTGTTGCTCCATACAAAGCCTGCTCTATACAATGTGTTGCTGCTCCATACAATGCGTTGCTTCCATTCTCCAAACAAACCTAAACCCTATCAAACAGTGCAGTGAAAAAATGTGGTGATATCCTGTGTAAATATACTACGTTTGGCTCCCAATACGCTGCTACGTTCCTCTGCTACAATGTCTCCCCAGAAGATGCATAGCTTCTGAATCAGGAAGCCCTTTCATAGCATAAACTATAGTTTTCATTTTTAACGCTCTACGCACATCTATGTTATGTGTAGTGAGAAGCAGTCTCACTTTCTTCGCTTTATTCATATCCTTGAGCAAAAGCCGCCCAAGCTCATCTTACCCCAAAATGTTATCAATGTAAATAAACACGAGCACCTTCTCTAACATTCCGCCCAATTTTAGCTATCCATCCTCATGCTTTCTAATATCTGGAACCGTCTCTCCATGTTCCATCAATCTTTTAAGATCAATCTCTGCAACTCGAATATCTTTGGAGTTGAATCGATATTTTCGAAGAGTTGAACTGTGGAATATTGATGAATTTAGGGAGACTAAACCGTCCATGTACCCTGGCTCTAATGATTAGAATCAGTTCCACTACCTCTTGTTTCTGTAGAGAAAGTGTGGAAGACTGGAGTAGCCGCAGGGATTTGGAAAAGCTGATTGCATATATTTATCAGGAAGAAACATTTTGTTTTTTCTTTAATCTCTTTCTAGTTCTGGCTCGAGTAGCTACGTGGAGGAGCAGTATTTCAATTTTGAGCCTTTATTTTACAATTATATTCTCCTTCTAGTTTTGGTTGATGAGGGCCTTACATCTTCATGTTGCAGTGGTCATAGTGCTTGGCAGATTCTTATAGCTTATGAAACATGTATCTGATTGTGTTTGCATGGATGTGCTGTTCTGCGTAATGCTCTTGGGTGTTCTCCAAAAGGTAGTGTTGAATAAGTTTGTGGCTTTTGGATATTTTTTACATCATTTTAATACATGCATTGAACTGTACGTTGCTCCATGTGTTGACTCTGTTGGACGCTGGATATATATATATATAATATATAATATATATATAATTATATATATATATATATAATATATATAAAATATATATATAATATATATATAATATAATATAAGATATATATATATAAATAATATTAAAAGGTCTGTTGTATTTAAGTTGTATTACAGTCTTGAACGCTGCCCATATGTTGATCGCTGCCACTGGTTTGCCCATTCTAAGTTCTGTAACACCGGTAGTAGTGTTCTGGAGAGACGTGGCACGGAATTGGTAAAGAATGGCAAGGAGTCACTGTAGTTCCTCTTCTAATTGCCGTGTTTTATTTTAATGGTTGGTGGATAACTATGACTACAACAAGCATCTAGACCCTTTGAGTTGTAGTAAATAGATCGATGCTTTCCAACTGAATGATAGTGAAGGATATGTGGTGATGGCATTAGGGCTTATGTTGTTTGTTTTATGATGACATGCCATGGTATAATATGTGAAATATATATTGCATGATTGCAGTTGATTCCACTTTTTGGAAAGTCATAGCAAGTTATTATTAGTGTTTTGCTACAAATACTATAATTATTTTTTGGCTCAGTTCAAATTTTTATGATGGAGAAGTTTGTTGAAAAAGTGAAGGGTTTGGAAAAGAAGACAACTCTTCTTGCACATAGAGAGAATAATCTTGCTCAAGATTCTTCCAGAGGAAGAGGTAGAAGATATTTCAAAGGCAGGGGGGGCAGAGACTCTCAAGGATAAAAGGCAGATTTGCATTGCATACGCTGCAAAAGAAATGGATCACGTGATGCCTCTACATGCAAGCTACCATGGGACAAAATTGAGCGGCAAAGAAACCAACAGAAAGGTAAAACTAATGATACAAACAAAGGTAAAGCACCTGAATCCGCTCACTATGTTGTGGAAAAATGTAACATCGGAGTAAATGAAGATTTATTTAATGCTTCACTTGCTTCTTGGAAAAATGATTGGTTGCTCGATTCAGGAGCAACCTAACACATGACTCATAGAAAAGATTTTTTTGAAGATTTCACTCACAATGTTGATGGAGTAGTATACTTTGCAGACCAATCAAAAATCAAGCCATCAGGGCTTGGCACAATCAGGCTTAAATTGCCTGGTCTTCCAGACTTTCTTCTGCACCATGTTCTATATCTCCCACAGCTGAAAAGAAACTTGTTGTCCTTGGTTCACATCCGCTAGCAAGGTCACTCCATTCATATGTTTGATGGCAAGCTTGAGGTGAGAAAAGAGTCTGACCACTCACTTGTCATGAAGGGAATAGAAGAAGAAAGGCTTCTCAAGCTGCAAGGAACCTCTGCACGTGCACTACATTTCTCATACAATTCTCATCATGAAGAAGGTACACTTCCATCAAGTTTATTATGGCATGCTAGATTTGGAAATTTGAACTATGTCAGTCTCCGCTCGTTGAAGAAAAATGGTGTTGCTGGTTTGCCTACAATTCCTAGGAAACTTAAGCAATGTGATGCTTGCTTCCTAGGAAAGCATAGCAAACAGTATTTTCATGATTCACATTCAAGAGCACATAGAAAACTTGAACTCATTCATTCAGATTTATGTGGTCCAATGCCCGTTCCTTCTGCAAATGGAAACAAATATATAATGACATTTATTGATGACTACACTAGAATGTGTTGGGTTTATTTATTGAAGAACAAATTTGATGCTTTTCAAACATTCAAGAATTTTCATAAAT
>APFE031310912.1:111402-128937 GCA_000404065.3 Pinus taeda | reverse complement strand
CTTCGGTAAAGCATCTCAGGGTCTTTGGTTCCACCTGTTATGCCTTGATACCAAAGGTACATAGAAACAAACTTGGTGCTAGAAGTCGTAAGTGTATCTTCTTGGGGTATTCAAACACCTCAAAGCATACCGTCTCTATGATGAAGTAAATAAGAAGTTTGTTGTATATAGAGATGTAATTTTTCTTGAATCATCCAAAACTGACAATGTTGTTGAGCGGCAACTTGATCGCTTGGATAGATTCACAAAAGCAAAATCATTTCAAGAATTTGATCATTAGATTCCACATCTTGAAGGGGGGATTCCTATACTAGATCAACATGTGGAATCTTCTTCTGAAGAACACTCTCCCCAGCATGAAACTCCAACAACGGATGATGATTTAAGTGATGTAATTGATAGAATTAGGAGACTCAATCTTGATTCAATCCCAACTCAATCAACGGAGTAGCTTGGAACATCTAAGAAAGGTCCCCCAAAGTGGCTGACAAAGACACTTGAAAGTGTTCATCCTGATGAGATTGGAAAGACAGGAACTAGAAATTCAAACCGGCAAAATGGAGGTGAGGTGGATGACTCTAATTCACCTATTGATATGGATGTTTCTTATGATTGTGAATTGAACTTGTCTACAGATTTTGAACCAACTTCCTTCAAAGAAGCTACTTCTCATGATGAATGGAAAGAAGTAATGCAAAAGGAGTATGGTGCCCTCATAAAGAACGGCACTTGGAAGCTGGTTGATCCTCCATTTGGAACCAAACCAATTGGCTGCAAGTGGGTCTACAAAAACAAGTACAAAGCTGATGGCTCACTTGACAAGCACAAAGCTAGGCTTGTGGCAAAAGTTTTGCACAGAAGGAAGGGGTCGATTATGAGGAAACTTTTGCTCCCACAGCAAAATGGGCCACCATCCGGACACTCTTTGCGCTGGCAGCTCAGAACGGTTGGAAAGTCCATCAAATGGATGTAAAAATTGCTTTCTTGAATGGAGATCTAAAAGAGAATGTTTTTATGTCCCGACCTGAAGGATTTGTTGTGGAAGGACATGAACATAAAGTATGCAAACTGGTGAAGTCCTTATATGGCCTCAAATAAGCACCGCGAGCCTAGTATGAAAAACTAATTGAGCATCTTCTGAAACTCAATTTCAAACATTATGATCTTGATGACGCAACTTTATTTGTCAAGAAAGTTGGCAAAACGGTTGTATATCTTGTGGGTAAATGATCTTTTGATGACAGGGAACAATGAACGCTACATTGCATCCATAAAGAAGGAGTTGGGGAAAAGTTTTGAAATGACTGATTTGGGCTATGTTCTTTACTATCTTGGCATTGAAGTAACCCAACATCTGAAGTCCATATTTCTTTCTCAAAAGAAATACATTGGAGATTTGTTGAATAGGTTTGGCAGGACAGAATGCAATTCTCTTACTACTCCAATGGAACAAAAATTAAAGCTCACATCTATTGAAGGAAAAGAATTTGAGGATGCAACAAAGCATAGACGGCTTGTAGGAAGTCTCAACTACCTAACAACTACTAGAACAGACATTTCGTTTGCTGTTGGAATCCTTTCCAAGTTTATGCAAAAGCCTTGTGAGGGACATTGGTCTGCTGCAAAAAGAGTTCTAAAGTACTTGAAGGGAACTCAAGACTTTGGAATCAAATATACACAGGTGGACAACTTTAGCTTAATTGGATACTCTGATTCAGACTTTGATGGGGACAAAGAAATTGGGGTATCTACTTCAGGATATGCTATGAGTCTTGGATTAGGAGCTATCTCTTGGAGATCATTCAAACAATCAGTTCTAGCAGATTCCACAACAGAAGCAGAATACGTGGCAGCAGCTGAAGCAACAAAAGTAATTGTGTGGCTCAGGAAAATTCTTGAATATTTGCAGGTAAAACGAGTACAATCAACTCCACTCATGATTGACAATACCTCTACAATAAATTTGGCCAAGAATCCAAAGTTCCATGATCAAACAAAGCACATCAATACTAAATATCATCTGGTTCGACATCATGTTGAGGCCAAAACAATCCATCTTCATCATTGTTCCACAAATGAGCAAATTACAGACATCTTCACCAAAGCGCTTGGAAGAGAAAAGCTTGAATGATTTAGAATGATGCTTGGACTCACCAACATCCCTTCAGATTAAGGGAGGGAATGTTGACACCTAATCCTTGTGATTGGGTGAATATAATGTAAAGAGATAAATAAATAATATGAACAGTCATCGGGAGATGAACTGAACAGTCTCTCCCTCATGTATTTAATGAAGACCTACCTAAAGGAATAAACACGAATCAGTTTTTCTTTGAGGAGTTACTGCCTAGTATGACAGAATCATCCAAGAATTGTTTATTTATGTGATGTAAAAGGAGGTTTCCCTCTTGAAGAGCCTTATTTTCAAGTCATCGATCTATCTTTTGTTATTTTATGATATGGTTACATAACAACACCCTAGCTACAAACATCAACATTATTTACAGGAAGGGGGGGAGTGGTTGAAGGGAAATACAAAGATGTGGGATGTGTTTCTAAATGATATATGTTTGTACAACAATGTTGAATTATCATTGGCCAACTTGGATCTTAGCAAACCAATGCTATTGCCAGTCACTTTTGATGATGGTGATCCTCTTGAGGGGTCATCCTCCACACTAGTAGATGCAAACACCAGTAGAGGAGAGAGCAATGGAAATGATACTAATTTTAATGATGTTGACATGGAGGACTATTGACAGTTATAAGCTATGAGATTTTTCCATCTATGGTTCTAGTATATACACTATTTTGTAATTCCCATTGGCATTCCCACATATAGTAGTAGTGACTCAATATCTATGTAATACATTTTGATTTCGATGACTTAATGAAAAAACTATAATTTATTGTTCTAATTTCTTATGTGTTTGTCATTTTATCATCATTTATGTAGTACTAGTTGTATGATTGAATTTGTATTATCATCACGTAAATGTTTTATATTCTAAATTTTGAAAAAAAAATGAATCTTTAAATTATAAAAATGATTGAATGTTTGTCTATATTTTATCTTTGTATGTTTAATTTACTATTTGTTATGTGTGTGTGTGTGTGTTGTGTCTCTCAAGGCTTGTTTGTGGGGTCATCTTGTCTAGTTTCAGGCACTCATATTTATGTGCCCTACATGTCTCGTGTCACGGTGTCAAGCAACTTACGTTATAAGAAATTTTATTCAATAGAAAATCGAGTATAATTTGTGTTATTGCATTTTTTTGTTATTTTGTTTGTTTATACTAACTTAAAAAATTAGCTAAATAAAAATAATGACATTTGTTATAAAAAAATCTATCACCTGGTTCAAAGCCTCACTAGGTGACCTAGACAATGTGCAATACATGAGAGTGTTGCCATTAACACCTCAACAACTACTTCCCCCTCTTTAGTGATGAAGGGAAAAATTCAACATAAGGGGGGCTTCCCTGGTGGGACTTAAGGATAAATTAACCCAACCATATTAATATAAACTCCCCAGTATCCTACAATGCAAATGCACTATATGTAGCAAATTAGGGTTTGAGGTGGATGAGTACATTCCAAATTTGGGTTCGAGGGATTTATTGTTCAATCTAAAGGATCCAGTCAACTTAAAGAGTCTGAAAACACCAAATCAAGAAAATACTTAAGGCTACTATAAATTAGGATTTTAGACTAACAAATTGCAACAAAACAATATTTGATAATTGTTAAGCGAGGATGGTAACTCTCAAATTAATTCATTTCATTAAGATGATTTTGATTATATACAACCAAGATGGTGACCCTTGGGATTCCCATTCCAAGGTCTCTTCAAATTCTAACATATATTTACATATTTAATCTTTTTTCCCTATCCTAAAGGATTAGGTGTCCAACAAACCCCCCCCCGCCCTCTAATCTGAAGGGGTGTTTGTAAGTCCAAGAATCATTTTCAATCTTTGAAACTTTTTCCTTTCAAGCACTTTGTTGAAGATCTCTGCAATTCTCTTATTTGTGGAACAATGTTGTAGGTGAATGGTATTGGACTCTACATGATGTCTAATAAAATGAAAATTTGTATTGATATGCTTGGTTTGATCATGGAATCTTGGATTCTTGGTCAATTTAATTGCAGAAGTACTATCAATAGAAGAGGAATCAAGTGCACTCATTTCTCCTGAAACTTTTCAAGAATTTTCCTGAGCCACACAATCTATTTGGTTACTTCTACAATTGTCCCATATTTTTCCTCTACTTTAGACTCTGTTGGAACTTATCGTTTGTGTGACCTCCAAGAGACAACTCTTGATCCAAGACTCATAACATAACGTTAAGTATATACTCCATTTTCCTTATCTCCATAAAAGTTTAAATCAAAATATCCAACCAAGATGAAGTCATCCACCTATGTATATTTCAATCTAAAGTCTTGAGTTCCCTTCAAGTATTTTAGAACTCTTTTTGTAGTAGACAAATGTCCTTCATAATGCTTTTTCATAAACCTGGAAAGGATTTCAACAACAAATGAAATGTCTAGTATATTGGTGGTGAGGTAGATAATACTTCCTACAAGTTTTTTGTACTTAGTTTCATCCTTAAATTGATTTCCTTGTTTAGATGTGAGCTTTAAATTTTGTTCCATTGGTGTGGATAAAGGATTGCATTCATTCATGCCAATTTTTCTCAACAAAAATCCATTTACTTATTTGGAGAGAGGAATATATATTTCAGATGTTGAGTCACTTGAATACCCAAATAGTAGTGAATATGTCCCAAATATGTCATCTGAAATCCTTTCTTTATGGATGCAACATATTTTCAGTGTTCCTTGTCATTAACAGATCATCTACATATACCACAAGATAGAGAATGGTTTTTTCAACTTTCTTGACAAAAATATGTTGCATCATCAAGATTAAAGTGCTTGAAATTTAGTTCCAAAAGATGCTCAATCATTTTTTCATACCATACTCATAGCGCTTGTTTTAGGCCATACAAGGATTTGATGAGTTTACATACTTTATGCTCTTGTCCCTTAACGAGAAAACCTTTTGGTTGAGACATAAAAACATTTTCTTTTAGGCATCCATTCAAGAAAGAAGTTTTTACATCCATTTAATGGACTTTCCATCCATTCTGATCTGCCAAGGTAAAGAGAGTTTGGATGGTAGCCCATTTTGTTGTCGGGGACAATGTCTCATCATAATCGACCCCTTCTTTCATTTCAATTCCTTTTTCCACGAGCCTTTCTTTATACTTCTTAATTGAGCCATCTGATTTATACTTGTCCTTGAAGACCCACTTGCAGCCAATTGGTTTAGTTCCAAATGGAGTGTCCACTAGCTTCCACATTCCATTTTCTATGAGAGCATCATATTCTTTCTACATTTATTCTTTCTAAACATGATGGTAAGCAACTTCTTTAAAGGAAGTAAGTTGAAAATTAGTAGAAATATTTAGTTCAAAATCATAAGAAACATTCATATCAATAGTTGAATCAAAATTATCTACATCATCTCCATTTTGTATGATGGAACTTCTAGTTCCTATCTTTCCAGCCTCATTGGGATGAACACTTTCAAGTGTTTTAGTGGTCCATTTTGGAGGACCTTTTTGAGATGCTCTAGGTTGTTTTGTTGACTGAGATGGGGTTGCATCAAGAATTTTCCTTCCAATCCTCTCAATCACATCATTAAAATTGTCTTCTTTATTTGAAGAAGTGGATGGAGTTTTATGAGGGGAAGAGAGAGCTTTGGAAGGAGAATCCATAGATTGATCTAGGATAGGGACCCCCCCTTCATATGTGGAATCTCCTTAACAAATTTATGAATTTTTTTGCATGAATGGATCTGTCCAAACAATAAAATTTTCACTCAATAACATTATCATCCTTAGAAGATTCAAGAAAAATGGAATCTCTAGACAACACAAATTTCTTATTCACCTCATTGTAGAGGCAATATGGTTTGGAGGTATCTGAGTACCCCAAGAAAATACAATTTCGACTCCTTGCACCAAGTTTGTTTCTTTGTTCTTTAGGAATCAAGGCATAACAGGTGGAACCAAAGATCCTGAAATGCCTTACCAAATGACTGTGGCCATACCACATTTCATAAGGATTCTTGTTTCTAAGAGTATGAGATGGACTTCTATTTTTAATATATATTGCATGTAAAAATACATTAGTCCATAACACCAACTTTACAATTTTTGAAAAACACCATTGAAAGAACCTTATTTAAGATTATCTTGTTCATTCTTTTAGCTACACCATTCTTTTGAGGATCATATGACACAATTGTTTGATGTTGAATCCCATGTTGGCAAAGATAGTTTTCAAACTCATTTGAATTATATTCCTTTCCATTATTAGTATGAATAGAGCCAATATGTGATTGTGCATCATTTTAATCCGTGCATGAAAGTTTTTGAAAGTTTCAAAAGCTTCATACTTATTTTCAGTAAATATAACCAACACATTATGGTGTAGTCATCAATAAAATTCATCATGTATTTATTTTCATTTGCAAAAGGAATAGGCATAGGGCCACACAAATTAAAATGAATCAGTTCAAACTTTCTACATGCTTTGGAAACATAATCATGAAATGGTTGTTTGTTATGTTTTCCTAGGATTAAATCATCACATTGCTTTACTTTCCTAGAATTGTTGGCAAACCAATAACACCATTTCTCTTCAAAAAATGAAGATATTTTTAAATCATCACATTGCTTTAGTTTCCCAGAATTGTTGGCAAACCAATAACACCATTTCTCTTCAAAAAATCAAGGTTTTCATAATTCATATTTCCAAATATTACTTGTAATAAGAGACTAGATGGTAATGTACCTTCATTATATTGAAAAATGTATGCACATTTGTGTGCACAAGAAGAGGTTCCTTGCAACTTCAATAGTATTTCTTCCTCCATTCCCATCATGACAAGTGTGTTGTTTGATTCTTTTCCTACCTCAATGTTTCCATCAAAACATGTGATTGGATTTTCCTTGTTGGTGAATGTGAACTAGGGACAAAAAGTTTATTTGCATCTATAGGAGGAAGAGAACATCATGCATAATAAATCAAAGAGTCCAGGAAGTTTGAGCCTAATGGTACCAAGCAACCATGGAAGGTTGCACCTATATCAAGCAACCATGGATCTTTCCATGAAGCAAATGAAGTATGAAATAGATGTTCAATTACTCCAGTATTGCAATTGGTCACAATATAATCAGAAGATTTAGGTTCTTTACCTTTCATTGAACATGGAATTTTACCTTTCTCTTCATTTTTTTCTTGTTGGATTATATCCCAACAGAGTTTTCATATGGATGCATCATGTCCATTTTTGTTGTAGTGAATATAATGGAGATTATATTTTCCTCCTTGATGATATTTACCCCCTTCCTATGTTATTATTATTTCCATGTCCTCTTCTGCAACCACCTCCACTAGAAGAATATTGTGTATGATTCTTATGTTTTTGTGCAAGGAATACAACTTCTTCATAAGATTGAGAAACTCATTTCCTTCTCCCAAAATCTTTCTCCCTTTCTGCAAACATCTCCACAAGAGTGTCAAAAGTAATATTCTTAAGTTGGGCACTAGCTTGTAAGGATTCAAGATAGTGAGAATATGTGGGATAGGGATCCTTGATGAAAGTTGTGAGAGGAATGTCCAATCTAACTCCACTGGCTTCTACATCATGTGTGATAGCACTAATTTTAGAGGCTAGGGCTAGGGAATCATCATCCTTATACTCCAAGTTGAAGAGTTTGATCATCAATTCAACTACCTCAAGCTTTGAGTGTGAGTCATATAGATATTTCAACTCCTTTAATGCATCAAAAGAAATGGTAATGGGAACTGTGAGTCATATAAATATTTCAACTCCTTTAATGCATCAAAAGCAATGGTAATGGGAATTATATGATGACTCACATCTTCATTTACGGAAGTAGCAATCAAGGCATAGGACTTACTATTCTTGTTCTCCCATAAGGCAAGCTCTTTATCTAATGTGAGCTTGATAGGCGGATTGTCACCTTCTCCTTCGCATACACCTTTCCATAGGTAATTGAAAATGAGGGTGTGCCTGTGATATAGATCTTGGGTGGCCAAGATCAAAAATATTTGAGCATCTAAAGAGAGAAGAGAAAACACACAATATTCAAAAGAAAGAAAGTTTTTATTAAATAAGAGAAACAATTACAACTACATTGTGTGGACAAATTTGTCCCTTTACAAAATGAGGTTTGTTATTTATAGTATTTTTAAGTTACAATACTATGGGAAGATAACATGGGCAGATACCATGGGTGAATGCCAATTTCCATTCATATCACTCCTTCCTGCTTAGGAAGAAATGGTCAACATTGTGTCAAGTTCTATCTTGAGAAGCTTTTGTTGAGTATGAACCAATGTAAAGAAGGGTTTTGTATGGTTGACCCATAACCATGGATTTTTGGATGACCCAAAACCAATAATTGTTGGAGATAAGGTTTTTTTCTATTTGACTCATAAACATGATGAACGAAGATCCGATGATAGAGATACCATGTAATATTTGTGAGCCAACTGTGATACTGATAGTGTGTGGCTTAGGAAATGGAATTTAGTGGCAAGGGGGATTATGTGGTTAACCCATAACCATTGGTTTTTGGATGACCCATAACCATGATGGATGAAGATCTGAGGATAGAGATACCATGCTTGTGGGCCAATTGTGATGCTAACAATGTGCAACATATAAAATGGTCCTCGGTGGAAAGGGTTTTCTGTGGTTGACCCATGATCGTGATAATATAGTTCACTTGCAGGTCTTCCTAGCAGAAATTTGTGGCTTATATTTATAAATTCTCACTATCAAAATAAATTTTCTAAGGGCTTCTTCCAAATTCTCAAGTTTCACATTTATGATTCTCATAACTGTGATTTGACAGTCCCACCATGACATTACCTTGGAATCATGAGAGGTGTTTTGCAGCCAAAAGTATGCTTCAAGACAGTCAACAAAGATATCCTAATCATCGTGGGAATCCCTAGCTACCAAAATTCATAGCCATAAATGCAGAATACAAAGCTCCAACAAGCTTGATATAGCATGTAAAGAGATGATGTATCAAGAAGTATGATGCCTGAAGAATCATTACAGTGACCACGCCAAAGGAAGTCGCCCTCTTTCTTGAAATTTGTAACTAACAACTTGATTCAACCCTCCATTGTTTCTTTAAAAATAATAGTGATAATATGCTCCCTAATTCTATGCTCATCGTTGAGCCTCTGCCAGTTTCAAACGTCGAACCTCTTCCTATTCCTCCATGTTTCCATCTTGTGCCCCTACAACTGCCTCCAGCAATGGCTAAAAAGGATAAGAAAGTGGTGAAACCTATCGGTAGTCGAGAAGCATTAGGATGCTCTCTGGCCTCAATCACCCTTCGAGTTTGGGTTCCTGTTGTAACAAAAATGTCCATTTCTCTCATTCCATTGACTTGAATTCTCATGTGTGGGGACACAATCCTAAAAAAGACAAGAGATCTCTTTGATTGAGGTTGGTAGATTTCTAGTTTACCATTGTCAAAACCTTCTAGTAAGCCAACAATGAATATTTGTTTCTATAAATCCAATTGCCTTTCATGAGGGTATCCCATGATTCCCCTTCAACATGCAACTACCAATATAATGATTTGAAATCTACGACATTAACTCCTTTCTAGTAAAGCCCCATTTTCCTCAAATGAGTTCAACTATATATATATATTTTTTATGGAACAACCAATTTTATCACAACATGTTTGTAACCCTTGTTCTCAAAATGGGAAACAATTTTTCAAATCATTCCTCTTTTCACACCATAAAACTTCATTGAGGATTTGTAGCTTCTGTTGATGGATCTTGAAGCATGTACATTGTCACTATAATACAATTCTCTAGAAATCCTCTATCGGTAAGTGCTTTGATAATTTGCATGAGTAGAGAGACTAACAAGTGATGAAACCTTGCATGAGGAGGTCGTTGCAGGTACTATCTTTCCATCTTTTAAAAATAAAAAAAAACTATCCTTGTAGTTTGAACAATAAAAGAGAACTCATTGGAACTCCAAGACAAACTTGTCAAAGAAATTTGTGGCAAAAACATTTCCACAAAGTTATTTGTGCTTCTCTTTCCTCTATCATCTAATAGAAGCACCATGAAGGGTTTCTGACACACAATCGTGAAGTAACCCCAACTCTACTGCAAGGACCACCACAGTGCTAGCATAAGGCATGGGAAGGAAATCTTCCATGATATGACAATGGTTGTAATGAAGATCATCACTGCAAAGAAATCGAACCTGAAGCCCATGACCATGATCATGTTGCTATCATATTGTGAATTCGTAAACGGATTCTTCATCTGTAACACCTTCAAGTACCACCAGAAATAGGGCACTAACATGACCACGAAGGGTGGTCGTATGATCTAGAGTGACTTGAACCTCCAATCTCTAAGTCCTATGTGTTGCAAGATCATCGTGGTTGTGGTTTTTCCTAGTGAAGTGAATTTTTCAATCCTGCACTTGATCGTTGGGAGCACGACAACAATCAAAGCACCTAGGAAAATCCTCGAATCGTGGCAAATACCTTGGTGTTGTAGTTATATGGATGTGTCACAATTCCTTGGTGGATCTTAACCCTCTTATGCATATTCATGGGTAGCACCAATGTGTCATCTTGTCAAGGCCCTGCTGGATCATTGGCCTTGGTTTTGCTGGAAAAATTAAGAAGCAACCTATGATAATATGATAAATTCCTATGCTCTCCTTTCCAGTATGTAACTCAAACCTCTTATGGTGTTGCAACATAGCATACCATCTCAACTAACTAACTATAACACACAAACTATATATCTTATTTCTATTTATTCACATTGTCCATCCATAAATACATATAAATAATAATGTGTTGCAGGATCGATCATCCAACCTGCTACTACATATATCCATTGCTCCTTCTCTTGCATCTTTTATTCATGTGCATCATTGTGTACATGATTCACTAAAGTTTTGACATGTGTCATAGAGCTACCAAGGGAAACTCTCTGAAATGGAAGGGTTATTCCTTTACCAATCCATCCATGTTGTATTCCCATCAAGTGTTCAATGAAAGGGAGGGCATGTATTTTAACGATAATTATTAGTAAAGATCACTGGCAATGCCATTAAGAAATAGGTAAAGGAGAATAGTGAATCGATCATTTTCTCACCCTAGTCAAATTATTAGAATAGATATCTTGCCTTCACATCTACTTCGACATCTACAATAGTTAATGACTTTACCAATGGTGACCTTGGCTCATTTTTGGCATTTTAATATTTCACCCTCCAAATACAGAACAAAATGGAGGATTATGAGTAGATCTGAGAACTCCCTCTAAAAAATATTAAAACCCTAATTTCCATGGAGTCATAACTCGCTTTGATACAATTGATAACATCTTGAGGGCCAAGATAAAAAAGATTTGAACATCTGACAAGAGAAGATAAAACACACAATTTTCAAAAGAATGAAAGTTTTTATTAAATAAGAGAAACAATTACAAAAACATTGTGTGGACGTATTTGTCCCTTTACAAAATGAGGCTTGTTATTTATAGCCTTTTTTAGTTACAATACCATGGGTAAATACCATGGGTAAATACCATGGGAAAATGATATGGGAAGATATCATAGGTAAATACCATGGGCGGATGCCAATTTCCATTCTCATTAGCCTAATCTTTTTGTACCATTCATGGTATTTCTCCTTGCCAATCAGATCTACTCTTACGATGGAGATGAGGGAATTCATTTTAAAAAAGTACTAGGATGAGGCGTGAGTAATCAAAATACTTGCATAAATACTCTTCGATGAAAAAAATCTAATATATCTCTATAAAAAGAAGAGGTTTGTCTTACAAATTTGTCCCATATTTTCTTATTACAATCTATAATATTATGTCATAGCAATGAATGGAATATAAAAATTAAATGGGTTAATCTCTAAGAAATTCCCACTGAATTTCATAGTCGCTAGGGTGTAATGCTTATTTACCTTGTTTCACCTGGATCTTGATCTCGAATAGTTTCTACTGATCTCTATTGATTATACCAACTTTTCAAGAATTACAACATATACATATGATATATACAATAATTTTTACACTTGCAAAGATCACTTTATAGAATGGTTTGACTAGGTTTAAAACTTGTCTTAACGATTTCTCTATGTTCTTCCACTAGGGTTGCGCTATTTTCATTTCTAGAACATAGAGATCATGATTCACGCCATGAATTGAATTCACCACTCTTTAGGTATTTCTCGAGCTAGAAGGGAAATGATATCATCCAATACACAATTTGTTCAACAATCACCATTTTTCATGTCATCTCTTTCTATTTTCTCACACATAAATTGAGTTTGAGAGCCAAAGAAGCACAATCACCATATGAGAATGAATCATGTTGGAATGAATTCTACTTTCATTAAGAAGAATGTACATATGGATACAACATTGAAACCGTTGTATTCAACTTCCAAGGTTTCTTGGACTTCTAGTAATCATTCACCTTAACCTTAATGGATTATGTTTCCAACATCCTACCCCTCTTCATTCGAATGGATGTATATGTGTCCAAGAAGATAGGTAAAGTGCAAAAATGCATGGCATCCAATGGTTGCATGTGATCTCTAAAAATGGTGGTTTAATGAAGACCACACACCAAATGAGGTTGGGGAACTCAAGGTCTCTACCGTTGGTGGTTTAAGGTTGACCTCCAACTCTAGAACCAAAGTTCAAAGTAGTTCCTAGAATAGTTCCAAATATGGATAGAAGTTGAAGTCTTTTGCTAGTGGAAGTGCTTTGCGATAATGGTTTGAAGACGACCACAAACTGATGTAGAAAAAACTAAAGTCTTCTACTGGTGGTGGCTTAAGATAGGTCACCAACCAAAAAACATGCTCATAAAGCATGACTCTATCTTTGGCTACAACTTTGAATCTGGCCATGGATGACTCTAGCTCTAGGCTCTAGCAGTTGGCTCTGGTTCAAACTATGGTTGAAGCTCACTTGATAAATCTTCAAATCTAGTAATTGAGCATCAATTCCCCCTCTATCATATGCAAGGTGAGAAGATGAATAAATATGCACTACAAGACATGTCAATACCCAAGAAAAAATTATGTGGCATGGCATTTATACATTCTTGGTTGTTGAATACCATTGCAAAGAAGTGATCTATCTAAGGTGAATCTTCATTCTCGCAGAAGTCTTGTTTTTGGATCATATATTCGAATAATGAGTGTACTTACCCAATTCTCATAGGAGTTAAGATCAAAACATCACTCTTTCACATGTCCAACTCAATCACAATGTTGGCATCTGAAAATATGTTGTGGTTGTGGAATGGGAGAAATTGAAGATGAAATATCCTAAATAAACCTAGTATTGTTAAACTGGATGGGCTAGGAATAGTCCAGAATATGAAAGGACACATCCTTGTCATATCCAAAACCAAATATTTTCTTCTTGCGAACAGATTCTTCCCACGGCCTAATAATGAGATTGGGAAGTGCAGGTTGAACCTCTGCTCCTGAAATGGCTTCAAAAATATGATTAACATCAGACTATTGATGGGAGTCAAACTCAAAAAGGGATTTGTTCAGAAAAAGAACCAGTTTAAAATCATAGCCTTTTTGTTTTAGTTCATCTCATTATAGATGAGACTTAAGTTGGAGGAACTCAATATTGTCTTATGCATTTTCCAAACAAGTTTGAATTTCAAAGAGGGTGTCCTTGTTGAGTTGGATTGTGTTATGAATAGTAGGGATTATTAGAGTGTTCAGTAACACCAATACATTAGTAATTCAACTCATTTTACAATAACATAAGCTCATAAAATTAAGGGTGTAAGCTTCAACAAAAAATGCACCCACTTACAATGAAAATTCAACAAGAGATAGAAGATGTGGTTCGCATTCATGAATTTTGCGCTCTCATTGGAATCCTATACATTTTTTATATCAATCTTCCTCATCACACATTTAACTACAAAACTACACACCTTACGGCAACAATATTTAATAATTTTTGGTGTGGCAAGTTGGTTTTTCTATGCACTAGAACTTTCGGTAGCTCTTAGTAGCCAACTTGCTCTCTCCTTTTCAGACTAACTCAAGAGCACAAACCACAATTTTTCTTTGGAAAAATCTTCTTCTTCATGGCAATAGAGAAGCATGCTATTTTTTCACTCTTGAATTTGAACAAAAAGTGCATAATACATTGCTGGATCTAAGAGCACACACCTGAGAAAAAATGACATCCACTAGAAGGGAGCAGAAACAAAGGATATTGGTACATCTATGAATTTGTAGCCAGGAGGGACTATTTATGGTCCATAAATTTTTCACCTCCGTAGACAATAGTATAATCTATCACATGTCCCTTGATCTCTAACCTAAAGAAATGAGTCGTTGGAAATAAGTTAAAAATCCATTTATCAAGATTGAATCTCACATTATCCTAGAACACCAGGGATGGTAGCTCTAGAAATCAAGCAAAATAAAAAAAGTTACGACCATAGAAATGAATTATATTGTGCTTGCGACTTATTCATTGTTGTAAAGATGGTGAGATTAGCTTATACATTAAAGGACACTAGCAAATGAATACATTAATCTCACCTCTTCTCTCCACCCTCCTTGTATCACCATTCTTCATGTCGAAGTTGCAATGTGCTCGAACGAGGCCTTATCCAAATATTGTATATCAATCTGGATTCAAACTTCTTATGTTGTGGCAAGGATCTACTATTATTAGCTTCTCTTTTTTTTACATGTGATTGAATCTAAACATGCAAGGAATATGGTTGGTAGAGGATGTCGGTACTGTTATCACTCAGGTTGTTCCCTGCTTCCTAAAGGGAATACGGCTGAGGTAACCACTGACCAATCTTTTAGCTACAGGTTTTAGCCTACCTGCAGCCAGAGAGGGCTCTCTCTTTATATTTTAGCTTTGTTGATGAATGTTTTAGGCTAGTTATGGTGTACTGTTTTGTTTGAATTTGGTGGGTTGGTGAATTCAGATAGAACTGAGATACAGATTATAGGACAGTTTGTTCCATTGGGCAATGGAGTTGAGGTATTTGTGTTGCTGAAAGTAGATTTGTGAAGACAGAATGTTGCTGCAGAGCCAGATAGACATGTGTGAAGCAATCTTATCAGATTTTTGATGAAATTATGGAATTAGTGAGTGAAAGGTAGCTAAGAATCTTTCACTATGCTAACAAGGAAAAATGAAATTATTTCTTAAGAGCAGTTAAGAATTCTTAAACAATTTTCACCATGACAGAATTAGTTTAGACATAAGCAATCAAGAATTCATATCCATGGCTAATCCAGAAGAAAACATATTTAGAAATAGAGATTGAACATAGGGTGTTTCAAAACAAATCCTAGGCTATTCTTTTTCTCTACTTGCTAAGATTATGAAAACATAAGAATTTTGGAAAACACAGAAAACACATACACAATGAAGAGAAACTTATTGCTTCAGCAAATGACACAAGAATTCTGCAACTAAACAGATCTATTCATATACATCTTCAGACAGCATAAGAACTAGAAATCTCCATCAACAATTTGTATTATCAAAAAATGTCTCCAGAATACAATAGAGCTCTTCAGAAAGAATTACACTACAACCGACCCTCAATGCGTTATATGAGGGGATATATATACAAAAATAGGGTACAAAATATCTCAGTAGAGAGTTATTGTGCAATAAATTGCACCACCAACTCTCTTACAAAGAGTAAATGAAAGCATAAATATAGCATTTAATGCTGAGATAGCTGCTATCTTTCTGTCAGACAGCTTTTGACATTATGGCTCTGGAAATTGGGTTGTAGCTCTGCCTTTAACTCTGTGTTAATTGAGCCTACTGTCTGGGTGCCTTGGTGAGTCACTTGTACGGATGCTTGCTGTACCTGTGTGCTGATCTGCCTGCTGACCTGCCTGCTGACCTGTACCGTGACTTGAAAACTTTGATTTTTCTCAAAAAAGGCAAAAAGCAAAGTGGCATTATCTGGGCAAAATCTCCAGCATTGCTTGCCACCAATTAGCTGGAGGTCGCTGATGCCTCCTCATTTTCACTAGTGTTTCATCTGCCTCTGTATGTCTGTAGAAGTTTGGAGGCACCTCAAACAGATGATTTATTTCATGTTCAATAAAGAACATATTTTCTAGCTTATCATAGAGGGACTACCCAGAGGGAGGCCCTGCTTCTTCCGTGGAGCTGCTGGATGCCATTGTCTGATTTTCAACATAATTGTTGATCCTTGTCATATACTAATTATATGACAGCAGTTGTCCGGTGCCAGTCACTAGGCTTGGTAGTCCTTTGTCTTGTAGTATAGTCATTTTTGCTCTAAATTCATCAATCTCTGCTTTCATCTCCTGACATTTCCTCTCTAGAGTTTGAGTAAAATTCCTCAAGGTCAGTACCTTTTTGGTTGTCAGGATTGTATCTGTTCTGCTGCTGATTTCTAGAGCTGCCAGTTCCTCTCTAGTGTGGTTATTGAGGAAATGTATCATTCTGGTGGCCTGCTCGGGCATTATTCCCAGGGCTGTCTTGGCTCTTTGTATTTCCACATGAGCCACATCTATTAGCTCAACCTGCTTAAAAATTGCCTTAATGGACTTCCATTGGTCTTGTATAGATTGGCCAATTTTGGCCCAAATAATCTTCTTTATTTCTGCTAGGGTTTTAACTAGCAGCAATTCACTTTCCAGATTTTTTACCTTGGCCTATAAGGCCTTTATTTCTCTTTGTTTCTCTGCCACTGTCATCTTTGACTTATCATAACTGGTCTCCAGCTTGGCCAGTCTCTCCTTGGCATCATTTATTTCAGTCACCTGAGTCTCAAGCTCTTTAACAGCTTTCATCAACTCCTCCATGCTCATGCTAGATTGTGCTGCTGTTGTTGCTTCTGCTGTTGCTCCTGTTGCTGATGTAGCTGTGGTAGGTGCTGGAATAACAGGAGGGGCTGCTGCTGCTTGTGTGGGAGGGGAAGGTCCAAGATTTGTTGATGTTTGAGGGGGCTGGGAGGCTGACTCCCCTTGCTTGTCGTGCAGTGCTTTCTCTAATTCTGCCTCCATTTGTAATATTCTTTGGTTCATTACCAGGAGCAGCTCCATAGCATCATCTACTTGCTTTTCTTGTGCAAGTTCTGCTGTTTGAGGGTGAATGGTAGGAGGCAATTTTGCATGCCTTCTTAGTGCAGCAATGTCATCCTCTTTCTTCTTCATAAGGGCTCTAACACCCTTTGGATCCTTTGGGTCATGTCCCAAATCAACTATTATGTCCTCTAGAGTCTTTATTCTACTGTCCTTTGCAGAGGAAGACAACCTTTCAAAATCAAGTTGTCTGTTTGTGTTCTTCAGGGCTTCCTTTAGCTGATGGGCCAGCATTGCCCTGTCAGCAAGTGTTGCATACACCAT
>APFE031310912.1:89473-111382 GCA_000404065.3 Pinus taeda | reverse complement strand
AGGAGTCCGCAAAAACTGGGATTTGGGTTTGTTCAGTTTGCTGTGGAGGGGCTTGCTCTGATTGCTGATCCTTTGATGTGCTGGGTTGCCCTGTCTCTACCTGTTGCTGTTCATCCATCTTCTCCTTTCCTTTTGCTGTAGTTGTTGTTGCTGGAGCTTGCTGGGTGTCCTGTACAGCTGGAGCAATAGAAGTGCCTTCTCCTGCTTGGATTGGTTGTTTGAAGAAGACCTGTTGACAAGAATCCAAGTCAAGAGTTTTTTCCAAGTCCTTTACAGTCTGCTCCATTTTTTCTTCCTGAGTCAATTCCTCTACTATTGATTCAGGTACCCATTCATCTTGGTTGGAAAAGTGTTGTATTTGTGGGTATGGGCAATGCTTATAGGCTAGCAACCTATAGGTACATTGCAAACAAGCATAGCCTATAACGAGTTAGTATACATATTTTATATTTCATTTGTGAGAATGTTAACACAAGAAAGGAGGTGGGTGGTGTAACTGTAACACCCTCCTCGCACATCTACCCAAGAAACCAGGCAACCAGGGTAAACATGCAACGAGAGGTGACTATGATATGATTCGACCACCTAAGTCATGTCAAGGAAGTGGAACCAACTAAAACAAACCATACAGACATTAGTCATCAGCTACAAGACCCTTAGGAACCAATCCATTACTTTAGAGAACTTGCCTTGGGGTCCCACTAATCTTTTGGACAGCTTAAGCCTAAGTCGCTCCCATGCTATAGGCATGAGGGTGACTAAAAACCTAAAGTTTCTCTTACATGCTTGTCTGCCAGTGACCAGAGAACAAAACTGTCAGTGCTATGCTAGGGACTCTGGGATTTGACCCACTTTTTCAGGCCTAGAGCCCAGGTCATTGCCCAGAATTGAACCATCTCTTCAAATCAGTAAATTAACATGAAAATGACTATATTAAAGAAAATACTTGTTTAAGACCTTGATCGGACCTCTATGATCCATGACAGTCATTTCGTCAAACATATCATGAATATGTAATCTATAGGTGTAAATAATAGTTTTGAGCATAGGGGTCTCATACTTAACTAGGAATTTACTAAGAACCATTGATGCCTCAATACATCAAGTGGAATTCCATCCATTAGGTCATACATACATTAATCATTCAATTACAAGTAAAATATTATGAAAGCCATACATGGATACTATTAGAAAACACATACATAACCAACATAATAGAAATAGAAATACTCATGAAAGTATAGCCATATAGACCACATATAATCCATCAAAATTCTCATAGAAATACAAGGAGAAATAACCCTTCATTAATGATGTAAAATACAAACCCGAGATGAGATTTCCATGTTTCACCTGATTGTAGATTGGCTGAGTCAAATATCTCTTCAGTGATCCACCCTGTGCCATATTCCGAGCTTGAATGTGTGATCTCATAGAACACATCAATAAAAATTCATCCAAGGCTTCCAGAGGCCATCCACCTCAACCCATCAAATAGTGATTCCACCACCCAATCAGAAATCACCAAAACCATCATTAGATTGGTCGCCATCCAAGCCTTCCAGGACTTCTAGAGTGTTTGTTACAACTAAGGCTTCTAGGACTAGTAACTCAACCCACAACTCATACATGGCTTCGAGAGCATTTTTCCAACTAGTGCTTCAAGGAATAGTAACTGAACCCACCAAGGGCTTCTAGATCATTTTTCCAACCAAGGCTTCCAAGACTAGTAACTCAACCCAAGCTATTACAGGGCTTCTAGAGCATTTTTCCAACTGGGGCTTCTAGTAACTAATCAACCCAAGCAAAGGAAACATGAGAACTAACCAAAACAAAACAATTAAAATAAACCCACAATATCCATGGTTATCCAGGAAATGGCAAGGCTAGGAAATCCATTGCCAATCCCAGCCATCCTCCATGCCAATGATAGATCAAAACCAAAATTCCATATGCATATGCCATGTATGCCAAAACTAGTGAATGAAACATACATGAAACTAGGTACCTACAAGAAAATCTAATGTGGTTGCTGATCCTGATGCCCTCTTGTGCTTTCCTACTATTCCTTTGCCTTCTTGCTCAAAAAATCCAACTATGTCACACCCTCCAAGAGTGCTCCAAGAAAACTCTAAGTCTCCAAGAGTATGAGAGAGAGAGAGAATAATTAGAGAGATCCAAAACAAAACTAACAAAAGGTTACCAACTGATCCTCAGAAGCATTTTTATGAATGATGCCTATATTTTCTTCATTTTCCATTATTTTCCTTCAATTTCCTCCTCACATGCAACTTGTAACCTTTCGCCTCCCTTTTATCCTAATTTCCATTATTTTCATAAATAAATGTGCCAAAAATTCCATTTTTCCCTTCCAAAGACTTAGCCATTGCCTTTGCCAATTTCCTTAGCCATAAAAAATCACAAGTGAGCCCCCTCATAGGGTTCTACCCAACATTTAGCTTGGATTAAGTGCCCCATCATCTGTGGTTATTATTTTTCCTTTATTTAGATTTATTACATGGAATTTTCACTAGGTTTGTTATAGAACCCTCCCCCTTGGGGGAACACCATCCTCAGTGTTCAACAACACCTATAACCACAAAAATGTTATAGAAAAATATATATTATCGATGGAGCTTTATAACTTAGCTTGATGCAGTATTTACAATGATCACCTTGCTGAAAAATAAACCAACATAACAACATAATAACATGACATCATAACAACATACCACATAGTAGAGCTTTATAACACAACTCGTGGCTGTATTTACATCCATATACATATGTACATAAACCAACATCATCAAAAAATATACCAAAGCATATAACAAAACGCCAAGTCAAAATTGATTTGCCTCAATCGGCAAACAAGGAAGGACACATTGCCTGCATCTGATCGGTCATCTCCCATGTAGCTTCATCGAGTCCAAAGTGCTTCCACTACACCTTAAATTGCTTGATTTCTCAATTCAAGAGCATGAGCACCTTTTTCTACAATATGCACTGAGGCTCCAGTTGGAATCCTCCATTTGGTTCCACCTACAATACAGACCAATCAATCACATGATCAACATCCTTAACATACTTCTTCAGCAATGATACATGGAAAACATCATGGAATTTCCTTTTCGGAGGTAATGAAATTCGATAGGCTATTGGCTCAATCTTCTCAATAATGTTGAAGATTCCAAAAAACTCTGGTGCTAGCTTGGCACATGATACAATCCACAAAGATATCTTCTTCAGTTTGATGCGCAAGTACACCTGTTCCCTAACTTGTAACTCCTTGAACAACCTGTTCCTATCTGTATAACTCTTCTTCCTATCTTATGTTTCCTTTAGATACTTATTGATTAACTCCATTTCATATTCCATGTCTCCCAACATATTTGGTCCAATCAATACCCTGTTAACTAGATCATTCCAACAAATGGGAGTATTACAACTCTACCCATACAATGCCTCAAAAGGACTCATCTTTGATGACTCCTAATAACTGTTGTTGTATGCGAAGTCAACCAGTGGAAGGTACTCTTCCCACTTCCGTTGTTGATGCATGACATACATTTGCAACATGTCCTCAAATATCCTGTTGACCCTCTCTATCTGTCCATTGGTTTGCAGATGATAAGATGTGTTTTAGACCAACTTTGTGCCCAAACCTACAAAAAAATCCTTCCAAAAATTGGAAGTGAACTTCGTATCCCTATTTGACAAAATATTCTTTGGGACACCATGTAATCTGACCACATCTCTAATGAATAGCTATGCTACATTTCTAGCTGAGAATGTAGACTTAACCGGAATGAAGTGTTCAAACTTTGTCAACCTGTACACAATGACCATGATGGACTCATGTTGTCTCATTTCCTTCAACAAACCTGTACTGAAGTCCATGGAAATGACCTCCCATTTCCACTTTGGAGTCAAGATTGGTTGTAGTGGTCCACTTGGATATTTTCATTTTTCTTTCACTCGTTGATAGTCAAAACATCTAGCCATGAACTCTGCTACATCTCTCTTCAGATTCGGGCAATAGTAAAATCTCTTCACTGTAGTTAATGTCTTCAAATAATCTAGGTGACTTGAATATTATTTTTTATGAAACTCCCACAGGATCACCTTCTTGAGCTCACTATTATCTGGTACATATATTCTGTCTCTAAATCTAACCAATCCATCTGCTGTGAGGCAATAATCCATATCCTGTGCACCTGAACCTGTACCTATACTTGTACTTATACATGTACCTATACTTGTACTATCACCTATACTTGTACTTGTGCTCTACTACAATGTGTGCATAATATCCATATATCTGACATCTTGCTGACCTGCATGCAAAATCCTATCCTATAGATTTGTCCCATAGGAGCTCATTGATGTTCAGTGATTTACTTGTATCCATATGCTAAGAGCATCTGCCACTCTGTTCTGTTTACCTTTGATATACTTGATCTCAAAATCAAACTCACTAATCATAACCATTCACCAAGCCTCCCTACCACTCAGATTCAGTTGGTCAAATAGATGTCTCAAACCGATGCGATCACTCATCAATGTAAATCTCCTGCCTAGAAGATAGTGTATCCACATCTTCAATGCATATATAATTGTGGCTAGCTCAATATCATGTTTGGGGTGGTTCTGCTCATTCTCATTCATTTTCAATGACTCATAGCATACCAACTGTCCATCCTACATAAGGAATCCACCAAGTCCGTTCTTGCAAGCATATGTGCATACTACAAATTATTTGCCTGGATATGAAATATTTAGCACTGGAGCATGTGTCAAGAACTACTTAAGCTGCTCAAAGATAACCTCACACTCCTCTCCCCATTCAAACTTCTTACCTTTCCTCTGTAATGATGTGATAGGATAAGAAATCTATGAGAAGTTCTTGATGAACCTTTGATAATAGCCTGCCAGACTCATGAAATATCTTACCTCATCCACACCCTTAGGAGCTACCCACGCCATGATGGCCCTTATCTTCTCTGAATCTACTGCAATTCCCTCCTAGGAGACAACATATCCCAACTAGTGTACCTCACTTTGAAAGAAAATACACTTGTTGTGCTTAGCATGCAACTAATGCTCTCTCAACAACCTCAACACTGCTAATAAATGTTCGACATGCTCTTCCTCGTTTTTAGAATATACCAATATATAATGAATGAACACAATAACAAACTTATCCAAGTACAGACACAGCACATTATTCATCAAACACATAAATGTAGTTGGAGCATTAGTTAAGCAAAATGGAACTACAACAAACTCATAGTGCCCATACTTGGTCCTGAATGTGGTCTTGTAAATGTCCTCCTCTTTGATGTGTAGTTGATGATATATGGATCTCAAGTCAATCTTAGAGAACATTGTTGTTGGCTTCAGTTGATCGAGCAAGTCATCAATCCTCAACAACGAATACCAGTTCTTGATGGCCATTTTGTTCAACTACCTGTAGTCAATGCATAGTTTGAGAGTACCATCTTTCTTCTTCACAAATAATACTAGTGTGCCCCAAGGTGATACACTCGACCTGATGTACCCCTTGTCCAAAATTTCCTTTAGCTGCAAGTTAACTTAACCAAATCAGGTGTTATCATCCTGTAAAGTGCTTTTGATGATGGAGTTTCCCTTGGCACTAAATCAATAGAAAAGTCTACCTCCCTGTGACATGGAAAGTCTGAAATTTCCTCAGGGAACACATCCTTGAACTGTTGTAGAACTGGGTATATTCTCAACACATCTACATCCTCAACTTCCTTACCTTTATGACTATAAATGTGCACTGCAACTAACTTACACCCTTTCCTGCAATTATGCTTTGCTTGTATAGTTATCACCATCCTAACTGATGTGGCTTTATTCTTTCTCTGTAAGACTCTTGGTTCTCCATTGTCATCAACACACTCAATGGCTTTGTCATAATAGTCTACCTTGGTTCTATGAAGATACAACTAATCCATTCCCAACAACATATTGTATGATCCTAATGGGGATACATTCAAACGTGTTGTTATAGGCATACCATTCAAATCAAATGCACAATCTCTTATCGAATGATGAACTCGCTTCGTCATACTTGTATCCAACTAGCCTAGCATGCAATTCCTTACTCAAACCACGCTTATTCACTAATTCAGGACTAACATAGCTATAATTAGATCTAGGATCAATAAAAATAGAAATAACTTGATCACAAAGCTTACAGTCCATCTCAATGATAGATTCCTGGTGCTCTGCTTGTTTTTTATCCAATGCTACATAAATACGTGGAATACTCTGACCAACATCCCCAACAGTATGTGCCTCATGCGCACTGTATATATGAGGTCTACCACCATGATTATGTGGACAATATTTCTTGCAATGATCTTTGCCACAAGTCCAACACTCTATAGGCTTCCAACTTGTCTCCTTGTTCTGTTCTCTTAACCAGAACCCCTGTCCTCTATCTGATGTATTAAACTTCTTAGGTGGTGCAACATTCTCCTTGTTACCTATTTCATGTGTTCATACTCACTTCCTGTCCCATTTTCCTTTGTTCTTTGCATTACCTCTCCAGTCTGGCTTAGTCTCAATTTTGTGCTTCGATTATTCATAACAATGCTTCATTTTTCGAATGGCCTCCTCCAATGATCTAGGCTTTTCGAACTCAATCCTATATTTTAATGCAATAGGTAACCCACTAATGAATCTCTAAATCTTAGCCTTCTCCTCCTTGAGGTAAGGCACATGCCTCAACAACTCCAAGAATCTACTATTGTACTCATCATCTCTCATGGATCCCATCTTTAGCTCATAGAGTTATTTTTCCCTATCATCAAAGTATCTTTCTGACAATTAATTCTTGTTCAATAGCCACTCAAGCTCACTCCATCTCAAATATTCCTCATTTATACCTCTGACATTATTCATGTCTTCCCACCAAATTTCTTCTTTTCCTTTGAGATTGAATGTAGCCACTGTAGCTTTCATGTTCTCTAAATAGGCATGTAATCTGAAGAACTTCTTCATGCCTAGCAACCATGTGTCTACATCTTGTGATTTATTTACATCTCCATCAAAAGTAGGTGGCTTTTCTTTCTCAAACTCATATGACAAATACCCCTTATCACTCTTGTTGTAAGGATGATACCGATGATGATCATAGTGCTTATCTGAATTAGAACTGGAATCATACCTATGTCTATCCCTTCTTCTATCCGGAGTGTCCAACAATCTTCCATCTTTGATTATGTCATCTCTATCTGATTTTTGACCACCACGTGATCTACTACCATATGCCCCATTACTTCTATCCTCCTGCTCACGGCTAATCCAAAGCTGCCCCTGTCACTGCAAACCTGACAAGCTCTGAAGTATGACTGCATTTACCTCTATTAACTTTTTCTGTGCCTGTATGATTATGTCATTATCTACCTTACATCTCCTTGTTTCTTCCTTTAAACTTCTTAGTGTCATTGCCAAGTCGGAAGAGTTCCCAACACCATATTTCTCTTCTAATTCATAAGGAAAATCTTTGTAGTAAACCATCTTGCTAGCCATTTGATATTTCTTCCTGCAAGGTATATGAGGTCAGCTAAACCAAATCACAATACACCAACCTACCTTAGTATAGCTCAGGGAGGATACCTTGTCTGTAAGATCAACAAATCAGCGTGATACATGTATAACATAATCATGACATCATATAGAAACATAAAACATAAGTATATGAGCATGCAACCATTATTCTAGCTAGGGTCTAATCATCAATGCATCTCCTCAACAACAACACACACCATGACCTCATGCATGACAACCAACATCATTACATCACTATACACTTGACCACATGTAGACATAAACATGCATAAGTGATTCATAACCATCCACACATATGCATAAACACATATGACTAAGCGTGAATGAATAATATTTGAAATTAAACCTGCAAGAATGATACATGAAACCAAGCATACAATAATATAACCAAATATTCAAGAATGCAACCAAGCATACTACAAAAATACATGTAAGAGACATAAATTGACATGTAACCAGTCATACGCTCGCATCAATGCATTCCACAATAACAACCTCAAATTTCACATGACGACATCACTATTAACCATGAACAACATCATGCAAATGCAAGAAGCACATGGAATGCAAGGGTGAGAGACATGCATGACCAACACCTAGCCCATCAAGTCCGAGGGGTGAACCATGCTATGATACCACTCTGTAATACCCTCATCCCACGTCTACCCAAGCTATCGGCCAGCCAGGCTAAACATGCGACGAGAGGCCACTGTGATATGATTCGACCACCGAAGCCATGTTAAGGATGTGGAACTGACAGAAACACACCATATAGACATTAATCATCACCTACATGAACCTCAAGAACCAATCCAATACTTTAGAAAAATTTCCTTAGGGTCCCACTGATCTTTTGGGCAACTTAAGCCTTAGTTTCTCCCATGCTATAGGCATGAGGGTGACTAAAAACACAAAGTCGCTCTAACAGGCTTTCCTACCAGCGACCATAGCCCAAAATTGTTAGTTCTATGCTAGTGACTCTAGGATTTGAGCTACTTTTTTAGGTCCCAATCCTAGGTCACTTCCCATAATTGAACCATCTCTTCAAATGAGTAAAATAACATGGAAATGATAGTATTAAAGAAAATACTTGTTTAATACCTTGACTAGACCCCTACTAGCCATGATAGCCATTTCGTCAAACATGTCATGAATATGTAATCTACAAGTGTAAATAACAGTTTTGAGCATAGGGTTCTCATACTTAGCTGAGAATCATTAAGAACCATTGATGCCTCAATACATCAAATTCCATTCCATCCATTAGGTCTTAGATACATTGATCATTCAATTACAAGTAAAACATGATGAAAGGCATACATGGCTAGTGTCATAAAACACATACATAACAAACATAATAGTAACAAAAATACTCATGAAAATAAAACCATATAGACCACATATAATCCATCAAAATTCTCATAGAAATACAAGGAGAAATAACCCTTCATTAATGATGCAAAATCAAAAGGTAGGATGGCACTTCCATGTTCCACCCGACCGTAGAATGGATGAGCTAAATCTCTCTTCAGCCCTTCCCCCTCGTGCCATATTCAAAGCATGAATTTGGGATCTCATAGAATACATCAATCAAAACTCATGCAAGGCTTCCAGAGGCCATCCACCTCAACCCATCAAACATTGATTTCACCACCCAGTTGGACATCACCAAAACCATCATCATATTGGTCTCCATCCAAGCCTTCCAGGGCTTCCAGATCATTTGTTCCAACCAAGCATTCCCAAACTAGTAACTCAACCCACAACTTATATAAGAATTCGAGAGCGTTTGTCCAACCAAGGTTCCAGGACTAGTAACTCAACCCACCAAGGGCTTCTAGAGTGTTTTTCCAACCAAGGCTGCTAGGACTAGTAACTCAACCCTAGTTATTACAGGGCTTCTAGAGCATTTTTCCAACTAGGGATTCCATGAACTAATAACTCAACCCAAGCTAAGGAAACATGAGAACCAACAAAAAAAAACAATTAAAATAAACCCACAATCACCATGGCTATCCAAGAAATGGCAAGTCTAGGCAATCCATTGTCAATCCTGGCCATCCTCCATGCCAATGACATATCACAACCAAAAATCCACATGCATATGATGTGCGTGCCAAAAACAGTGAAGGAAACATACATGAAAATCGACACCTACAAAAAAATATGATGTAGTTGTTGATCCTGATGCCCTCTTGCACTTTCCTTCTCTTCCTTTGCCTTATTGCTCCAAAAATCCAAGTATGCCACATCCTCCAAGAGTGCTCCAAGAAAACTCTCTGTCTCGAAGAGTATGAGAGAGAGAGAGACTAATGAGAGAGCTCCAAAAGTGAACTGACAAAAAGGTTACCAATTGATCCTCATAAGCCTTTTTATGAATGAAGCCTCTATTTTCTTCATTTTCCATTATTTTCCTTCAATTTCCTCCTCACATGCAACCTGTGACCTTTCACCTCCCTTTTCTCTTAATTTCTATTATTTTCATAAATAAATGTGCCAAAAATTCCATTTTTCCCTTCCAAAGCCTTAACCGTTTCCTTTGCCAATTTCCTTAGCCATAAACAATCATAAGTGATCCCCCTCACTAGGATTTTTCCCAACATTCAGCTTGGAATAAGTGTCCCATCGTTCGTGGTTATTATTTTTCATTTATTTACTTTTATAAAAAGGAATTTTCATGAGGGTTGTTACAATATCGATCCAAAGTTCAAGTACATGGTGAAGTAGATATACTTGTGGATAGAATATGAGCTTCCAAGAAATTAATATCCTGTAAATGTCAATTTCTTCATAGAAACAAACCACTTCATCTTGGAGATCAATGGTGAGAATGATACCTTGAATGAATTCATCCTCTCCTAGAATATTTTCTCTTGGATGAATATATGATCCTTCAATATTTGTTGGCTCTTCCTTGCAGAAATTTTAGATCTGAATGGTCATCGCAATCAGTGCCAAGGAGGAGGAAAAATTCACCATTAATTCTCGATGTTGAAGGATTTGAATCTTCTACAGAAGGGAACAAGATAAGTTTTCAAGATCTTAAAATAGAAATGTGAATCAATCCTTATGGTTTGTTACTACTCTCTCTTGATTTCAAGGAGAATATGAACAAGAGAAATAGTGAAGTAATAATTGACTCCCAGATGCAAAATGATTGAAAATGTGTCTTTCCCTAGTAACACTTGTGAGATTGTATATCTACCTTTTGTCTTTGCAATGATAGTTGTGACTTTATAAATTGTATAGGATTGTTCCAAGAATCTACACTTCACTTTCAAATCAGTCTTGGAATTATAGCCAAGAAAATTTACGTTTACATATGTTTCTCAAATATAGAAATTTGGATGTGCGTGTCGTGAAAAGAAAATTTTGTTTCCTCATTTCTTTTTCGTTGTATGCTTCCCATGTCTAGTGAAGGTTAAGAAACTTCCTCCTAGTTATAATTTATATTCATGAACGACCACAATACTTGAATAATGAAAATTACAGTGACACATGGACTCAAAATCGTTGTTGTTTCCAAGGTTCAAACAATAATCAATCACCCTCCACCATCCACCAGAGTCATATGCAATCCACCTCATCCTTCATCCCGCTTATAACATCTATTACTAAATAAAAATTACAACCCCTAAGGACGTGCACTCAAATAATAATAAAAATTACAATAAAAACCAATCTCTACTATCTCATTTCATAGTTTATACAGAACATTCAAATTGTAGTGCTCTAAAAGGGCCACAACACACCAAAATGGAACAATTCTTTATTTCAAACAACAAGAGTACAAAACACATAAGAACGAGGAGACCAAAAAACTAGTGGCTCAAACTATTTGAAAGGGAAGATACCATTCATTTGATACCACTGGTGGAATGAATTCTACTTTCATTATGAATGATGTACATATAAATACAATATTGAAGTTACTGGATTCAACTTCTAAGGTTTCTTAGACTTCTAGTAAGCATTCACCATAAGCCTAAGATATTAGGTGTCTAACAAATTGGAGCAGAACAAATACAAATGGTGTATTTTTTGTCATGTTATGCGACTGTAGTTATCAGGAAAATAATCTTTGGGCATTGGAAAATTTCTGAATGTAGAGGAGGATAGAGAATTGACATAACTAACATATGTCAAAATATTCTCCTTTGGAGACTTTCGCTACGATAAGGATATAGAAGTTTGATAGGATCACCATGATAATTGATGTTACAATGGAAGATAGGATAGTTAGTGTTACAATGGAAGATAACATTATAGCGATGATTGAAAGAACATTAGGGTAGAAGATAATGTTAGAGTGATGATAGAGAGAATGTTAAGGTAGCAGAAAATGTTAGAGCGATGACAGAGAGAAAGTTAGGGTACTAGAATAATAATTGACTAACTACAAAATGCAAGTACCATTGAAAAAAACACTTGAGGCAAAATAATAAATTCGATAGACTGAGTGGATGGAAAAGTGGTAGTAAAGAAGAGATACTGAGTAGGATAAACCTGGAGATGAACTAGGGAGCTGTGCTATGATACCATGACAGGATATGATAGACTAGTGTCTTCTCAATATAGAGTATATGGAATCTAGGATACAAAAAATTCTAAGGCTTATTTGGAGTGATTCTAATCCAAAAAATGTTAGGGAAAATAAAATAACCTACCACAAAGTTTGAGGTTTAGGCTCTAAATTTTACAGATGACTAAGGTAAATCAAAACTTATCTCCATTACCCAAATACTTTGAGGAACGGTTTAGTTCAACAAGGAACAGTGAAGAAAATACCAAATAAACTAATTTAGCACAAGAACATTATTCATATGGCAATATCCAAGATCCACCAAGAGGATCCATTGAAAACAAATCACATCACATCACAAATCCACCCAAGAGAAGTCACTAAACTAGGCTTCGATAGTACATAAGAGAGAAGAATCACTAGTCAAGAGAAGTTATGATCCAAGTGTGACAATGAATCTGAGAGGTAAATTAGCCCTTTATTTATATGAGACGACTAGGTCAATTTATCCTCAAATTAGGCTTAAAGCATAAAAAATTACTAAATCCATAATAAAAAGTGGATAGGTAATCAATTTGGCCTCCAAATATAAGAAAAATAATGAAATAACATGAAAACAAGCCCTGTTTAACCCACACTTGTGAATATAAAAGCCTCAAAGGGTGAATTCATGTTCCAAAATGTAACTATCTCCATCAAAAGGTGCAAGGGATGACTCAAGGGGTTTGTCTCATCCCAAAATTGATGTCTCATCATCATTAAATAAAACCCTCTCAAGACCAATTTCATCCTTTATAAAATCTAGATCATCATAAAATGCATCAAAAGAGTGACATCATCATGCTAGGTCATGACATCATTAGCATAAATGTGTGAAATTTCCTCTGAAGGGATATCAAGTTATCATCATCCTTAATCATTACCAAGATAAGAGAAACATCCATTAAGAAGGTACAATACTAGCTTAGGGCCATCTTGTCATCTTCCAGAAACACCTAATCTCCAAGAAACATCCTAAGCTGGATTGCTAATGTTTAATGTCTTGAGGCTAAGGGAGGGTCTCATAAGTTGTTGCAAGTCACCCTCAAGGTTATATTCCCTCAATAGGTACCGAAAATCCTCTATTAAAGTGCTTTGTGTCATCATAAAAGTGGTTGTACTTCATCTATGAAGATCTAGGGAAGCATCATATCATCCCTCTAGTTGCATCAAGAAGAATCATCTAACACACAATCAAGGAATTGAGTGAAATCAACATCATGGCTAGAGAAATGATAAGAGCATCAAGGTGGACCATATTCAATGTCAAATCCATCAAATTACTTCATACATGTAAATGTATTAGTAGCTTATGATTATATACAAGTTACCATATTTAGGTATGGGAGGGTTACACATGGCCCTATTAGGTGGTTGCAAACCTAAGGCGAGGAACAATGCCTAGGTCAACCCTTTCAAATGATAGGTGTATTCGTTTGTACTTTACATTATGAAAGGTGACATAGTCTTATACTAGGTAATGTAGAACCATTGTCTATGGTTGTCTTTGTAAAGGGAGCACTTACCTCCTTGAGTTAATTTCCTCACCTTTGTTTTTCCAAGCCCCACCCCACACCTCCCCCCACCCCTTATTTTCCTTTTTATTCATATTATGTGGCTTGTTTAATAATATTCATTAATTTATCAAGAAATAATGATGATATAATCTCACTTTAATGATAGGCATTTTATTGCTTCATGGGGTCTATATGTTCACTGAGAGTTCCTTTTAGTTTGATAGGCATGATATGCATAGATATGCTTAGAGACAAGTGGATATATAAGACAAGGTAGAGCTTAAGCTATAATTGGCTTTTGATTGCTTTACATCCCTTTCCATTATTTTTCATTTTATTATTTGCCTCATGCATTTTATTTTATTACTACTACATCGACCTTAGGTATTTCCAACCCCTTATTCTCAAAGGGCAAGGCCAAGAAGGAACTAGTATGAGTGATTGACAACAACCATTCAAAATATGGGATAATTAAATGAGAGGAATCATAACAAATGTCTGGTATGAATAACCCAAAATGCTACCATCATCAATGCCTCTTTTTTGTGCCCCTCATAGACAATCGACGAAAGACCCTCAGGAAGGTCATATTGGACCAGGAGAAAATGATAACCATCAAGGAAAAATAAGGGAACAAATACATAACCAAAAATGGTTTATAATCTAATTTCAACCCATGATCCATAATAGATTTCCTTAAATAGTAAATGAAATCACTTGAATGAAAAAATGGATAGTGTAACTCACGATGGATGACCCACCTTGATAAGATGAATACAATAAATGTATGGGTGTATTAATCAAATAATAAGTGATAGGCATCCAAGGCTGGCTATTTGTTGATCATGCTAGGGTTACTTGATCCCTAAGTCCTACCAAGGAAGCCTCCCTTGTGTTGAATCATGTTCTTTACTAAAGATAGGGGAGTAATTTTTGAGGTGACAGTGGTGACACTCTCATGTTTTTTACATTGTTGAATTCATCAAGTGAGGCTTCATACTAGGTGCTATATTTTGTTGTAATAATATCCCTATATCAGATCCACACATTTTCATATACCATTGTTGGGTAGGGTCCCCCTAGGTCAAGCTTTGGTTAAAGTTTTGGAAAGAGCCTGCATTTTGAGGAGCGGAGCACACTTCACATAGTGTTTTAGGAGTCATAGGGGCTTTAGGGTGGGTCAAAACCCCTTATTTTGTAAAAGGATGGGATCAATTTGTATGTTTTGAGCTCCGCCCATGGTTTGTAGACCATGGTACTGTGAGAGAAAAAGATATATAAAGGGTTGTCTTAGTAAGTCAAAGACATGGATATGTTTTAGAGTCTATAATTGTCATATATTTATGTGTTAGAGAGAAGGGGAAGGCTCTTGCAGCTGTGTGCGCATAGACCTTGTAAAGTCTGCAATTGTATCCACAAGCCCCTACAGCTATGTGTGCAGGGTAAAAAGGATTGTAATTGTGAAGATCTAAAGATAATAAAGAATATTTTGAAGGAAGGCTTCTGTACTTACATTTTGTACTTTAGTTTATGTAATTATTGTTTACTTTTGTGTTGTGCAGTATAAGATAGGATAAGAATTAATATATGATATTGTTACAGTTAATTACCCCTAAGGTCCATTGGTATATGCACAATAGATATAATTTTAGATTCGCGAAGTAGTCTTTTTGTATGAATAGATCAATTAAGTAAGATCGTGTAATGTAGTAATAGATCTATATGTGAGTCAGACTAATCCAAGATCCACACTCCATAATACTTCTAGATGTGGAAATCTAGTTCCATCATCCCCCAATATTGCCTCGGGTGAGATTATGGTCTACAGAAGAAGATCGTTGCTGAAAGGGCTAGTGATAAAGGGTTTTGTTGGTTAGTGCAGCTAACTCTGAACCTAGGTCTAAGCCCCTCAGTCCAACAAATGGTTCCATTGCCAAGACCAGGATCTATCTGAGGGATATGTGATGTGGCATCCGACCTGAAAAGAGATTCAATATTGGGTCGATCTAAAGGTGCGCAAATTTGTAGCACAAGAGAATAGAAATATGTGCCTGTCAACAGAAAGGTGGTTGTAGAAGTATATCTTTATAGATCAACACAAGATCTTTTTCACATTGTTCGCTAATGAGCTGCACGAGTGGGTTTCAAAAATGAAGGTAAGACCTGTTGGAAGCATGATGAGCCTACTGCATGGACCCCAGAGCTGGTTAAGCGACTCAAGGAAACTGAAAATAAGGTCACAAGATTTGTTGATTACTAGATTGATAGTGATCTCGGAGGCTTTATTACGGAATTCATGATATACACATCGGTATCCTACAGTGAAGCTGAGTGCGAGTTTTTCAAGGGTTTGTGAGGTAAGTATTTGAATTCCTTGAAGCTCTAGATTAAGATGTAGTTATGTGAGAAGGGCGTACTGCGCATGCAAGTGGATTGATGTTTAAAGGAAGAAAGATTGGATCTATGCAGAGTGGAAAGGGATTCAGAATGGACCACGATAATTTTTCTGAAGCTATTTACAGTTTGTTATTGGATGAATCAGAAAGTGAAGAAGAAAGGACCAACCCTAACACACCCAGAGGTGCATCACAGTCAGATAATCATGGCACTTCTGGGATTCCCCATCTAACTAGTCCACCTCCACCTCCACCTCCACTTCCCCCATTTAATATGGCTAACATAGTGAAGATGCATGTTTTTAAGGGTCATGGATTAGAGGATCCCGAACAATTTTGGTTTGTCACATAAGAAGGAAAATTTTAAGGATGGGAAATTTTCTTGAAGTTTAAAAACATTGGCGAATCTCACTAATCCCTAATATGCAAACTATAAAATGTTTATTGATGTATTTGTAAAATTATTCAAATTTATAATGATTTTATATATATTCTCTAATGTTGATGATTTTTAACGTAAAATAATTTTATAGTTTAAAATTTGGTTGAATCATCTTTTATAAAAATTGGAAATTGGCAAATCTTTTTTGTGGAAAAAACATGGAAAATTATTCCACTCGGCGAACATTAGCCCCTAAAATTTTCCATGCACATAAGCTGTATGGAAAGCACAACAAATCAGTGATGAATATATGAAGAAAGATTAGCTTGTCATAGCACTACAGGATAGAGTGGTGTCATGGTATATTAAGTACATTACAATTAACCTAGCTACTTTGCTAGCTAATACAAAGAAAGCACTGAAAATAGAGTTCAAGAAACCAAATTCGTATTCGTAGTGCATTGAAAAGATCAAAGAGATTAAGAAAGCAGTCAATGAGACTGCTTGGCAATTAGATAAGAGATTAAAATGTTTGTTGGGACAAGTCAAATTTTAGATCTTCGATGAGCAACACAAATAGTGGTATATAGTTGCGTTGTTACTGCATCTTAGAAGCATTGCCGGTACATGATACCCATGTAGGATTTTAAAATATACAGACCCAATAAGTGAGCTTACATATGGAGATACAAGATTTGAAGAATGGAAAATAAGTTCGGCTTGATATGTGCTCAGAAGTTTGGTGCATAAAGTGTAAAGAGGAACGTCACTATAAGGACTAGTGTCTTGTCTATCTTGATTATTTGGTTGTTGGAGGTCCTAATCCTCTGAAGCCAGAACCTAGTGCTCGACCAAGTACTAGATTGAGTGTCTGGTGTAGTCTTTTTCGAATTGTAGGCCAACACCCAACTGACCACTGTTACAAAAGTATGTGCAGTTGTCAAAATAGTTATTTTGTAACTTTTGCCATTCAGTAGCAGTTGACAAAATAAATTTTTGTAGCTATGATTTGATCATAGAGCAAACTGTGGTGTACAGAATGCCAGCTGAAGGTTGTGCACATGAAGATCATGGTTCACATGTAGCCCGCGGAGGATTTCAGGGTTGAGGAGGGGGGCATTGGACAAGGTGAGGGTTAGATTATATGTTATAACTATGGTGAATCTAGACATTTTGTGTGGGATTGTTAGAACCCAACTACCCCTTCCTGTAAGTATTGTAGATAGTTCGACCATGTAATAGAGGATTGTCCTATTTTGATGGCTAAAATGTAGGAAATGAAGAATTTTTGTGCTGTAACAAACTTACAAAATCTCTTTGTTGCATCTCAATAGGGGTACGTAATTTACCTTACTATGATGGGATAGGTGATGTCAACTTATTTCTATATGAGTTTGAAAGGGATGTACCGAAAGAGCAACGATTCCAAGCTTTCGATATAAATTTGAGGTCTACACTTGCGTGATGGTGGGGCATGCATAAATACAGTATAGGAGATTGGAAGTAGTATCACCGATTGATGAAGCTTAGGTTCAGTCATGCAAACACAAGGTGCACAGAGAAGTATAATGGTAAGGATGATCTCTGAGAAAATTTGTCTTATTTGATTATGGCATGGGGCGAAGAACCCCAACCAAAATGGGTACACATATTTGTCCACACTTTCGATGTGATACCGATGAATTGGTATCTTGAAATAGAGTTGCACCATGACACCATCGACTAGTATGATCTGAAGGAAAGCTTCATATTGACCTTTATCTTGGAAGATGGTTTTCAGTGTATTGATGATGCCCTTCAGGTAATCATAGCAAGGATTTTCCGGAAACCAAATGATCCAACGACTTGGGTATATCCTGATTGGAACATGCAGTTGCAGTACACAATAAAATGTTATAATGTGACCATGGAAGAGGGCGAGGAAGATCTGCTGCAACATTAATATCCTTGAATTAGAAGGACAACGTGAGTTTTCAGGACCAGAAGTTGAGATACCTGACATAACATGGCCTGTTAGGACAAAGCAAGTCAATATAGGCTCAAAGGCATAGCCCAAATTTGCATGCATCAAAGATTACTGGGATGAGAATATAGTAGATAAGGTCGCTGAGTCACTACATGAGTATCAGGAGTTGTTTTAGATGAAGTTCACTGAGTTAAAAGGCATTGTAGGTGATCTACGCATAATGAGGATCTCTTTGAAGCCAGATGTGAAACTTGTAAAATACCGACCATATAGGCTAAACCCAAAATACAAAGAGATGGTGAAGGAGTAGCTTGAGAAGATGGTTGTAGCTGGAATAATTGGACTTGTGGAAGAATCCAAATGTGTGAGCTTGATGGTAGTGTAGGAGAAAAAGACTAAGGGACACATAAGTAGTTGTGTCGATTTAAGAACGTTGAATGACGCATGCGTACATTACCCATTCCCAACACTGTTCATTGGTGAAGTTTTGGATAATGTGGAGGACAAGAGGCCTACTCCTTCATAGATGTTTTTTCAGGGTACCATCAAATTAAGATCACACCAGAAGATAGGATTAAGAACACTTTTTCTACTGAATGGGGATCGTTTTAGTATACAGTCATGCCGTTTGGGGTTGAAGAATGCACCTGCGATTTTCTCTAGAGTTGTAAATGCAGTGTTTAAAGAATACATCCACAAATTTTTGGAGGTATAATTTGATGACTGGAAAGTCTTTGGATTGTTAAAGAAGCGTGTTTCAAGCCTGCGCTTGATGTTGGATACCTACAGGAAATATACATTCTCGCTAAACTTGAAAAAGTGTATTTTTTGTGTACCATATGGAATATTACTGGGACATGTTGTTTGCAAGTAGGGGCTGATGGTCGACCCTGCAGAAATTGTTGTTATTATCAATGTGGATCAACTGAAGAACGTGAAGTAGCTACGCATGACTCTAGGGGATACTGTTTATTATGGAAAGTTCATAAAGGCCTACTTGCAAATCACTATGCCGATGGAAAAAATATTGAAGAAAGATGTCACCTTTTGTTGGGACAATGAATGTCAGAAGATCCTTGAAATATTAATGGAAAAAATGGTCACTGTGTTGATCCTAGTGCTTCTATATTGGGAGAAGGAGTTCCACATTCATGTAGATGCATCATGCATATCTTTGGGTGTTGTCTTAGCACAACCAGGAGAAGGGGTTCTTGATCATCCCATTGCATTTGCGAGCTGAAAATTATCTAAGGTAGAAGGGAATTATTACACAATGGAATGAGAGGGCTTGGCTATGGTGTACATGCTGTAGAAATTTAGACATTACTTATTAGGCAGACACTTTAAGATGTTTACAGACCATTCTGCACTGACGTACTTGGTGACCAAGCCTGTGTTGGAGGGGAAGATATGGAGGTGGCTATTTTTGCTCCAAGAGTATGATTTTGAATTAAAATTCAAGCCAGGAGGATTGAACTTTGGGCCGGATCATTTGTACAAAATTAAGAGCGATGAAGAACCAACGAACTTTGAAGAAGGATTTTCTGATGTGAAATTATTTTTAGTAAGGGTTTCTAGTGATCATTTCATCGATATCATTTACTATTTGTCTACTCAAGTAACCCCTGTGGAGTATACAACTCAACAACAGAAATAACTCATAGTCAGAGCTGCAGATTTTTCTTTGATTATTGGACATTTGTATAAAATGGGCCTTGATGAGATATTGCGTAGATATGTCCTTGAGCACAAAAGATAGTATTTTGGCAGAAGCACATGGTGGTGTCATGGGAAGACACTATGCAGTAAAATCCACCGTGCAAAAGATTTTAAGAGCGGGACTATGGTGGCCCACTGTGCACAAGGATTCCAAAGGACTGGAAGACCATTGAGAAGGGATGAATTACCATTGAATCCAAAAATCACCTTGTAGGATTTTGATAAGTGGGTGATTGACTTTGTTGGGTAGATGAATCCACCGAGAAAGAAGACTGGTGCCCGATACATTATTACCGTGACAGATTATCTGACTAGGTGGGCTAAAGAACAACTAGTAAAGGATTAGAGCACAGACATTGCTGCGTAATTCATCTTTGAATATGTCTTGTCGATATATGGGTGTCCAAAGATCTTGATGAATGACTGAGGATCGCACTTCCCACACAACACTATTGAAGCATTGATGGAGGAAGTTCATGTTCATCATCAGAAAAGCATGACTTATCATCCTCAAAAGAATGGCATAGTTGAGGTATTCAATAAAATTTTGGAGAAATCTCTGACTAAAGTATTCAACATCAATAAAAACAATTTGGATGTGTGCATACCAATAGTTTTATGGGCATACAAGACTACCTGCAAGAAGTTGATGGGATAGACTCCATTTAGATTGGTTTATGGACAGGAAGTCGTAATGCCTATGGAATACATAGTATTGAGTCTTAGAATTGTTGCAGTCATAGACATGGTGGACAACGACATTATTGAGGAGAGATTGGAACAACTGCTCACACTCAAGGAAGATTGCTTTATTGCAGGAATTCACCAACAAGTGTAGAAAGCCAGAGAAAAGGCATAGCATGACTGGCATATTAAGCAGAAAACTTTCAAGAATGGAGACTTGGTTCTTTTGTACGATAGTAAGTTCGTAAGGTTCCCAGGAAAATTAAAAATGCATTGGTTAGGACCATACATTGTCAGGGATATCTTAGATGGTGGCATAGTTCAATTCGCGAAGCTGAATGGATAATTTTTTCCTAGGCAAGTAAATAGTAGTAGGTTGAAAATCTATAGGGATGATTCCATCCCTCGAACTATGCAATGACTATATGAATGGGGAAAATTCTTAGTGATACAGGTAGTTGGAAGGAAGCACAAGACTTTAAAATACTTTGCCAAAGAAGGACTTCATTGAGGAGGAAGTGTTGCGGAGTATTCAGGAGGATGGTGCAAATGGAGGAAGTTGTGAGGAAAGAAGGAGTAACTGCGTTGCAAGGAAGGTTCTGACATAGTTCATCCTAAATATGACCTTTGGGATTGCTACAGTTTATTTGACAAGGAAATTTCTGTTAAAAGGAGCGAGGGGAACACATTTAATGAGCATATCTGGGAAAATCTGTTGCCAAATTCGCATTTATGAGGTGGATCTAAAGGAGATCTGTTGGATCCCTATAATACTAGTGATTACCCATTACCATTGTTGTTGTACCCCTTATTAATATTTTTGTACCCCTATTGTCCCCATATTGTTATTACTGTGCCCCATAGAATCCCTCTATTGTTATTTTTGTGGCTTTATATTATTATTGTTAGGTCGGCTGGGTTATATTGTGACTCCTTAGACTCCTATATATAGAAAGGAGGTTTTTTCATTTGTATCATCCAAGAATTGTTCATTTATGTAATGTAAAGGAGGTTGCCCCCTCAAAGAGGCTGAATTCTAAGGTGTGGATCTATCTTTTCTATCTTTTTCTTGAGCTGGTTTC
>APFE031310912.1:0-57643 GCA_000404065.3 Pinus taeda | reverse complement strand
TTTAGCCTTTCGCTCACCGCTAGTGTAATCTATAAACCATTCATTCATCCCATTTATCTATTTCTGGGAAATTGGTCCCATTATCCCCAGTCGGAGCCACTACCCCAAATGGAAAAGGAGCTGTACTAAGGTCCGGACCGGGTGGTTTCCCCCATGTTGTTGCAGTGATTTTCGAGGCATCAACACATCCTCCAATATTGCCTCAGGTGATATTGCGGTCTACGTGAGCAGATTGTTGCCGAAAGGGCCAGTGATAAAGGGTTTTGTTTGTTAGCGCAACTACCTATGAACCTGGGTTTAAGCCCTCAATCCAACAACCATCACACTTCATTTACACACCTATATGTCAATGACTTGCAACATCATCAATTGAAAATATTTATAACTATTGAGCAAATGCATTTTTTTTAAACGAAATTTATTACCAATATTAGTCCCTAGCAATTGTCTAAATAACATGGGCCTTAAGATCAAATTAAAGCATAAATGTGAAAACATTCCATGTATCTACACATTCCATTTTTTTTTTGTGATAGAAAATCATATATTTTATTTTTGATGTGACTTATAATACAACTTTTAAAACTTTAATATTAGCATCAAACAAATTGTTCTAATTCAAGCAAATCATTGGAGAATCAGAATATCAAAATCTATGTTCATATCCTAATGGGTACATTAATTAATTTCCCTATCTCTGTGAAGTTAAAGCATGTGGTCTCTTCTAACTTTAATGAACTTATACTTTTATTTTTCAAGAATGTGTTGAGGTGTGATGCCATAGAGGATGGATATGCAATATCCTAGACATATTCTAGGGGGATGGTTATATAACCAGGAACTACTAAATATTGAAATAATTTTCGATGACTCTTTGTCTCTCTTGCAATGATAATTCATAGTTATAATAATGAAAAGAGATTTTCGCAAAACATTACTTATTTTACAATTAGATTTTTAACATCTACTTGATTGTCAAAATTTCGATGAAAATCGTCATCACAATTTATGGGGTTGGCATTTCAGCAACAATAGTTGTGATCAAGGAAAATTTGAAGGATGAAAAATTTTCTTGAAGTTTAAAAACATTGGCGAATCTCACTAATCCCTAATATGCAAACTATAAAATTTTTATTTATATATTTGTAAAATTATTCAAATTTATAATGATTTTATATATAGTATCTATATAATGTTGGCGATTTTTAAGGTAAAATAATTTTATATTCTAAAATTTGGGTGAATCGTCTTCTATAAAAATTGGAAATTGGTGAATCTTTTTGTGGAAAAATTGTGGAAAATTAGCCAACTGGGCGAACATTAGCCCCTAAAATTTTCCATGGTTGTGATGTTAATGCATGGGAAAGGTCATTACAAGGAGTATATCAATTTCAATGGCCAAACAACCTGTTTGTGGCTATTGTGCAACCTTTAGGCATGGGAATTGTGACATCTAGACATGGGAATTGCAACTTTCTATGCGTAAGAATTGCAATGACCAGGCATGGTAATCATGACATTTAGGCGTGGGAAAGGTCGTCACAAATCTCATCTCAATTTCGATGACCAAACAACATATTTGTGACAGTATTGCGACATTTAGGAATGGGAATTGCGATGTTTGGGTGGGGGAACTATGATGTTTACATGTTGGAATTGGGAGATTTATGTATTGGAATTGTGACCTTGAGGTGTAGGAATATCTATGGCCCTAGGTACTATGATGGTTATATAGGTGTCGCAATACTGACGGAGTTGGAAATTAAAAAAAGTGATCTCCCAAACATCCAAAATGCAAGCTTCCCATTATGATGGGTCCCACGATATATAAGTACTTGATAGTTGGATGCTTGACATGGACTTTCGTTTTGTTATATTATGATCCTAGAATATAAGAAGGTTTCATTTGCCAAATTGGAGCTTATAGGGCTTGCTAATATTTTAGTTGTAGAATGTACTTCAAATCAAAATCCAATCATCACTTGGACTGTACTTGTGCCATCCTTAGTCTCGCCTTCTATCCTTGCAAGTACAAACAATATATTGACATTGAATGAATTTGTTTGCTTCAAGGATGCAACATGCTCATGCAAGAGTACACACACCAATTCAACTAGTACTGAATTATTTTGAACATTACTTGTCCAATTGATAATTGTATCTTCAAATTCAAAAGCTAACTATAGAAATAATTATATATTGTGTAGTACATAGAGATCATCACTCTTAATGTTGTGTATGGTGCAAGAGGAATTTTTAAATCAATTGGAATTCGACAATGACTCCTCCTTTGTTGTTTCCATATTTTCACTTTCAAACCATGCACTTCCTGCTACTAGAAGTTCATTATCTTTTCCACAATATTATTCTTTTATTTCTCCTTTTTCTAAATTTTGTTAGTATTGTAAGAAACAAGGACATGATAAGTTTGAATATTTTAAAGTGGAGGAAACTTTGAATATATAGTATTCTAATGAGGAAGACAATGACGCTCCCATTTAGGTCTTTGGTTAAGACATGATTTATGAAGAGCAGAGGGGACTCAATAAAATCAATTTGATATGGTGCTCCACTCCCTTGAAAGTCCAAGATAGTTAATTAATCAGATGTGAGCATCTATCCCATGATTTCGCCATTTCATGTATCTTTGACAATGACTCACAAAATAATTTGTTTACCAAATTCATCATCGATTGCTTTTGGGTGTGAGCGAGCATAGTTATAGTGTTCAACAACATATAAATGAAAAACAAAATCCATTTGGAAAAAGCAACATTTGAATTACTTAGTATTTATGCAATGTAACCCATGATTGAGGTGCAACAGGTTGACAAACATCACACCAGACTCAAATTCCATAATCTTAGAGGACATTGATCCCTCCTTGGAGTGGATCTTGGAAATTTAGCCATGCAACATTTGTAGAGAATGGTTGTAGGTGGATAGACTTGCAGTCACTTTCACCACCACGGGTTCCAAACCATCAAGTGAGAGGTTGATGATACCGAGGGGATCTTGATCTATGGGAATATCATGAGTACATGTAATGAGTTGTTTGTAGTAAAATTATTTTGTAGCTCTAAATGAGGACATGTAGTGACTTATTTACAGTACAATTATTTTTTAAATTCTGAAGGCCATTTATAATCTTGATGTTTGTGTATTTTAAATTTTTTTTTATTTTTCTAGACTTATATATCAATGCCATTAGATATTTTCACCGTTACATAATATATACATTAAAGTACATGAACCTTATTTTTTTATTTAAAATTAAACGTTTTATGCTTTTCATTCAACTGGTGTTTTAGCAAGTTTTGGCATAGTTTGTAATTTTGGAACAATCAGAAATAGGTTTGGTTACAATTCTTATAACTTAGTATAATAATGCATAGAAATAATCTAAAATAGAGTAAGAAAATTTTTATAGACAAAAACCTATAATAACTTCTTGTCACTTTCGTTATGTTTATGATGGATCAAAATTAACTTATATTCCTTTCCCAACTATACACTGAAATTGATTTTTCTTATCCAAATTCCAATGAAGGATCTTTATCTCTATATATAAACATAACCTTAAGCCATTTATTTTCAACCATAGAAAAAGCAGTTTATTGTCACTTTTAATACAATTGCTCCTCTTCTCAACACCTTGGATATCAGATATACAATGAAAAGGCATAACAAACCAGAGATAATTACAGGTGTTATAGTACCATTTACCACTCTTGGTAGATTTGATGCTCTCATTATGGCATAAGGAAACCCTTCCTTCCCAGACTTGGTCCAAATTCCAAAAAATAATGTTTTACTTCCAATCTGCTACTTTTCCCTGTATAAAAAGCATGTACGTGTGGGTCAGTATATACCTAACCCACGTATATGTGTTAAAACACTAAAAAATAAATAATCTCCTTAAATTCAGGCAGAGCTTACGTGTTTTACATGTTACTCACCTATTGTAGCTCGTGGCCAAACTGTTTCCCGACTAAAAAAACTAATTTGGAGAAGTATAAATAAACCTCCATGGGAAGGCCTAAGGGGAGAAGAGATGAGATATTGATATTATAGTTGATTATATCCCTGATCAAGTCTGAAGAAATCCCTATTCCTCTTTCACTCCCAAGTTATAGGAAACATTTGTTTCCTCCCTTTAGATGTCCTTCATCCCTTTTATGACATCCTTGTGTATCTCAATGGAGGAAGATTGTTAAGGCCTGGCAGGACGGATTTAGAGGATGGTTCCGCTTGGAGATGGAGGAAGACTCAGGTTGTAGTTTTCCACATTTCATTTATCTTACATAAAAAAGAAATGTTGTTTTGTTCCTGATATTTATTGTGTTTATGCATTAATCCATGTTATGATTTACATATGAAATCTTATGTTAATGCTCATTTTCTCACTTGCTTATATGATTTAACACCTATATCATGAACATTTTTTCTATTATTGTTGTTGTATATGATCTTCTTGGATAAGTTACATGTTCTAAAGACATTGGAAGGAGCAGAGGGTTTGGACCCTGCGGAATCGACCTTGATTATAGGACGTCTAGGTAATACCACTTCTTCCTACTTCAGTAGTTTAAGCATTTAGGTTGTTTGTCTGCGTGTTCCTTTATGTTGTATGCCCTCCACTCTATTGGTGTTTTCAACCCAAGACCCTAGGATTTTTTCACCCGCAACATAATTGGTGACTCCATTGGGGAAAACATTCTTGTCTTTCCTAGTTTGGTTTACGTGTTCTTAATCAGGGTTTGTTTTCTTGATTTCTTGTTTTTACAGTGTCAATGACTTATTGACTTCCCAAGCATCAAGTATGATCTTTTGAATCAAGCCTTGATTTTTTATTCTTATTAATTGAGCTATTTAGACAGGTTTTTTTAGGGATGCAGTAGCGTATACACACTTGTTTCCTCAAATAGACTCGTGTATATGTGATTTTCCTATGTTTGAAATGCGTTTGGACACCTATGTGCCTTTACACTATCACGTATACCTAATTTTGAATTAAGTTTTCAAAATATTTTTCCCAATTAAGTTTGTTTCTTGGTGACTTTTGCTATTTTTGGGTTATTCACTGTCAATAGAGCTATGCTCTCTTGTAAGTTTTCAATTTCGAATCTTCTTCTCGGTGAAAAACCTAGTTGACCTACGATTGCTTTTTGAGTGAGGTTTCAGTTTGCGTTTTGGGTTAAAGGCTTTTGTTAGAAGTTCTTGGTTGTTCTGGCTTTCCAGAACAAGAAATTGGTTTCAGTTTCGTTTATAACCCAACTTTCAGATTTCTTTACTTTGCTTTTTGTTTTGGTTGACCTCTTTTGGTTTTCATGGTTTTTGAGTGTCTTTTGGGCAATCTTGAGAGTCTTTCTTGATATTTTGTTGGTTTGCTAAAGTCTTTTGCATTTCTATTTATATAAGTTATTGCAAGTTTGTAGTCCTTTCTCATTTCAAGTTTCATTTTGTTAATGAGTTGCATAACTTATGAAGTTTGGGGAGTCTTTATGCTTGTTTCTTGATCTTTGAAGTTTAGAAGTCTTTTGTGACCTCAAAAATTTCTTTTGGTTTTTAAAATAAAAAGACAAGAAACATAGCTTTTGCCTTTCTTTTTCTTTTCAAGTTTTTGTTTTTGGTTTCTTTTGTTTTGTTTTTGAGAAATTGTGAACTTTTTCAATTGGTCTTGCTTGGTTTTGAGGGAAGTTTGTCTCTGGATTTGTGCCCTCTTTGTACTCAAGTTGGCTTTTTGATCTTGTGAAGGAACACATTTGCTTCTTGTATGAGCATCCATGCACCATCATTATAGTTTGCATTGGAGGCATTTTAGTCTTTTTGTTAGACTTTGAGTGTGTGGAGTATGTTTTATGGAAAAGGAAAAATTTGCTTGTAGAAGTTTATTCATAGAACTTTATAGAAATCCCTTTTCATCGAAGAAAAATAGCTGCATTTTCATATAGCTAAGTTTCTATTGATTTCTTTTGCGTCAAAACATCATAAGTTTCACTCTCATTTTACCCATGACTTAAAGAACAACCTCTTAAAATCAAGCACTTTAATAGGAAGAACTAGAACGTTTTAATTTGTCATTACAAACACCAACAAGTTTAGTTATTTAGGGCCTTGGAATAGGTGAGTGGAGAGTTAACTCTTCAAGGCCACTCAAACTATCAAACATAGATGTTGAATAATGAGTGAAATCGAGTGTCGTTACAAACACCGGGAAAGCTCCATGACTGGGAGTCAAGCACAAGGGAGAGTGAAGAGAAGGAAGAGAGATATCCCCTCCTACTTGTTGGATCTCACCCTGAGACTATTCTGCCCAACTTTTGATATGAACTGGTGCCCATAGTTGTTATTCCTAGGGATCATATAGGTGGCTGTTGAGGGGAATCCCATGAAACCTGAGGCAGATGTTGCATCACATTCATTTGTACTTCTGAAGGGTACCCTTGAGAAGCTTGGGAGCTTGCATTGGCAAAGGCTTTTGTCTCAAGGTCATTGTAACTATTTTTGTTACCTTCGCCAGTAGGCTTGGGTCATTTTTATCCAAAACTATCTTTGGAAGGTCCCTTACTTCACTTTCTTCTATTTTGGTGTTTGGTCTTCATCACCTGGAGTGGAAATACTTGGAAGTTGCTTGATTGGTTGCATCTTTAGGGAATTTATAGTCGAGAGCTATTTTCTCTTGGTGTTTAGTTGGATTTAGGCGGATTTGTCTTGTCACTTTTGGACCTTAGATTCTGAGTGACTGACCTACAATTTTTCCAATCTTGAAAGGATTTTGATATTTCTTTTTAAAGTTGTAGAGATGCCTCCTTAAGGTAAAAGGTTTTGATTGTGCATCTCTCTTCCTTGGAAAGTCATTTGTACATTCACGCAAGCGAAGGATTTGGAAATAATTTTGGTATGGCTAGTATTCCTGTGGAGACCAACCAATGTACCCTTCTGAAAGGGGATCCTTGTGCTTTTCCTTTCTTTGGAAACATTGGTACCCCCTTGATGGCCACTTTGAATATTCCTGGATTGAATACTGGACTACCAGTTTGGTTGTGGTCCACTCTGAATATTCCAGATGTTCTTGAAGCTTCTCAGATGAATTATTTATTTCAAAGGCATCAAATGGGTGTTAATTTTTCATCTTCTTTAAAAGAGAAATCTAGGATTCCTTTTTCTCCTCCCTCTTGTAGTAAGAGATCTAAAAACAAGAGAAAGAGGAAGACAAAGAAGAAGAATAGTTCTATCCAAGAATCATCATCAACCTCTGCAAGTCATGTTGGAGATGAGCTTTCAACCTCTACAAGTCATGCTGGGGGCATAAGTATAGTCACTGCAAGTCATACTAGCAATTCATCCTCAACATCTGCTAATCATGTTGGAGATGAGCTTTCAGCCACTACAAGTCACGCTAGGGGCATAAGCCTAGTCACTACAAGTCATACTATCAATGAATCATCATCAACCTCTGCAAGTCAAGTTGGAGATGATCTTTTAGCTACTGCAAGTCATATTGGGGTCATAAGTCTAGTCATTGCAAGTCATACTAGAAATTCATCCTCAACCTCTGCTAGTCATGTTGGAGATGAGCTTTCAGCTGCTGCAAGTCACACTAGGAGCATAATCATAGTCACTACAAGTCATAGTAATGAATCATCGTCAACCTTTGCTAGTCATGTTGGAGATGAGTTTTCAGCCACTGCAAACCATACTGGGGGCATAAGTCTAGTCACTGCGAGTTATACTAGCAATGGGTCACCTACCTCTATGAGTCATATTTCTATTCACTCACCTACTTCTGTGAGTAGGGGTGGTGGCACAAGTCCTATCTCTCTTGGGAAAGAGTCACTAACCTCTACAATTCATTTTAGGGACTTTCAACCAACCACTACTAGTCATGTTGGCGAAATAGATGTTGATTAGAAACCTAAGCGTAGAAGTTTTAAAATTAATTTCCCTTGTAAGATATGTAAGGGATATCATCTTACTGATTTGTGCCTTGGTATTCCAAAGGTACAAAGGATATGGTTTGTGTTTGAAGGTTCTTCTACTCCTAAATCTGTTATGGTTTCTCAATAGTCTCATCAACCATTGGTTGATGAAGTGGTCGAGCTAGTGCAATCTCTGGCTGATTACACTCCTCTTTTGGGGGGTGAAGTGCCTAAAAACATAGTCTTTTTTATTTCTAGGATAGAGTCTTCTGGTCTAGGGGTAATTTTGGTCTCTTTGAATGTACCCCCTCCAAGTTCTAGGAGTGTCTTCATTGATTGGGATAATCTTGTTGAGCCTCGTCTTCCTTCTACTGCACCTTTCCAAATAAAGGTTAAACTTAATTCCACAAACATTTATCGATGTATGGTGGATGAAGGATCCTTTGAAAGTATTATATCCTCCTTAACTTGGAAAGCTTCGGGTTCTCTAAAGCTGTTGATAGCTGATAGTTAGTTGTTAGCCTATCATAGAAGACTTGGTGAATCTGTGGGTGTTCTTCCTCAATTTCCTATTACTTTAGATGGGAAGATTGTTGGGCCACATGCTACGGTAGGTAAGTAATAGGTAAAACCTGTAAACTCCACCAAAATTTAAGGAGATTATTTATTTTTTAGTGTTTTAACACATATACATGGGTTGGGTGTATACTAACCCATGTGTACACGCTTTTTATACACGGTAAAGTAGCGTATAGGAAGTAAAACATTGCTTTTTAGAATTTGGATCAAGTCTAGAAAGGAAGGGTTGCCCTAGACCATAACTAGAGCATCAAATCTACCAAGAGTGGTAAATGGTGCTATAACACCAGGCATTATATGGTTAGAATCCTATTATATTAAACTTTTGTTTAAACTTTTCATGTTATTCTTAACTCCAACTTGAGCTTTGATCATTGACATTTCTTGCAACAGCCATGTAATTACGTAATCAAATAACTAAGGAAAATTTTAAAAATAAGCTACACAAATTATAGATGAAAATTAATAACAAATGCCCAAAAGAAAAAGAAGCAATCATTCAGTAGAATGTAATTATGAAATGTTATAAATTACTTATGAATTTTCCTGTATTTTGGCTATATGTGAGAATGTTGTAAATGACCTAGCACTTTTCCTATATTTTGATTATAGGTGAGGGGAAAATTTTTTTCGATTTGACCAATACCAGGGACACGCACAATAAGGCCAATACCAGGAACACACACAATAAGACTAATACTAGGGACACAAACAATCCTCAAACTAGGAGCAAGTGAAAGAAGCCATTTTATGGATACCTTGTTTTGCAAGTCAAACTCATACTTCTTATTTTCCCATAATGCCACACATGCATGATAGTCATGAATATGAGAGTGAGAAGAATAGGTACCCAGACCCCTTCTAGGAACTTAATGAGAGAAACTAAGAAGTAGAGGACTTTGATAGAACCAAAGAAAAGTAGAAACCATACTTCTAGTAGAATACTCTTATGACAGCATATAATTGTTACCAATGATGTAAGACAACATGACTGTGATGACAACTACACCTACCATGGGAATACCAAGCATGTTATAATTCATTACATTGGATAAGGAAAACATATTGCTTTTGTTTATAGTTTTCTAGATTGAACTATGTGTATTAGCTTGAAATAACCATACTAATACACATGATTGACTCCAAAAAACTATCAAAAATATGACTAAATCTGGAAATCTATATTCAAGAACATGTTCTTTCAATAACAAAAATTGTTCCATGATTAAATCCAAAATACACACATAAGGTGTAAAGAACAAAACCAACACATACCAGATGCATTTCCCATTTGTTTTGTATCTTTAAAACCAATAGTAATTTCTAGGCATAGGATCATCAAAATCTAATTGATTTTTGGAATGTAGATGCGTCCATGTATTTTTTCAGATGTGTGCACTACTTTCACCCTAGGAAAACAACCTAGTGCCAATCTCTGGTTGATAATTGAAAACATCACAGTGATGATTTCTTGACTTCAAACTACTATTGCAAGTATCACAACTCCTAATACTGGCAACCGTAAAACCTCTGCCAAGGTATTTATGCAATATTATGTTGTTTGATTCAATTTATTAAAATAAAGGAATCTTTCACTCTAAATCAGTCTAATGCAAAAAAAATGAATAAACGTATAATGAACACAAGAAAAGTAAATGTACGTAGAACAGATAAATAGAAACCAATAACATAGATATTTCCCATATGATAATGTTTTGATAGATAAGCAGCTCAAACCATATAAGCTAAAATCACAACAGGATAAACTATAGAAGTGAAAGAAATTTGTAGAAAAGTAGTCATATGTATTTTGCAAGTCATCCATGAATTTAATATTCCTTTAATGACAAGATGTAGTTCTAGTTCAGATCTAAAAAATAAAACCATAGAAGTATAAAACAATGGAAGTTTGAGCTTGCACTAAACCTTGATAGCCAAATGGGAAAAGTGTCCCAGATCAGTGAACATTTCCTCTGAACCTACATACAAAAGACAACAAAGTTATTTCTATAAATATTGTATATAGGCCTAAAGAACTCACTTGTACTCTTCAACTCACCTGTGAAGCATAATAGAATGCCACCCAAAGACATCCAACATGCCTTTCTTCTCTTCCTTAAAAATTTGTGCATATAATATGGTGAAAGGGCTTGATAAACATGTGGGTTTCAGTGGATGATGTTGTAGAGACCAGGTGAACTAATCCACGAAAGCCAAGCCACAATAATAGGTGCAAATATTGAGCCCACCATGTGTGTACCATAGTGTTGCAAGGAAAACAGACAAACTAATACAAATCATGCAATAGGAATGATCTATACTTTCTAAGTTTCTCTTTTGCTTCTAGTTTTTCCTCTTTTACTTAGGGTACCCACTCTATTTCTTTTATTTATTTTTTTCCTTTAATGATTTATTACTCTTCCTATATAATAACCCAAATCTCATGCTTGGGTTTATCTTCCTACTAATTTTTGTATTCCATGAGTGGTTGGTTCTTTGTTTCCATCTCACTAAGTTTGTGCTCTAAGGTTTGTATGGTCTCTTGGTTTCCTTCATCTTGTATTCTAAGCTATCGAATATCCATTTTTTCCTTTCCTAATCTAAATGTTAGGTCTTAGAACAATTCATTGTCTTTTATCTCATTGGCATGTAGCTTTGTCACCTCTCCTTTTAATGCGCTGTAAGTTATTTGTAGTGTATGTTGAAAATGCAACAAGAAAATCTCAATTTGACTTTGCCTTCGTCAAACTAGAAAAAATTCGAATTTCTATTTCAGCAGATATCTTGGAGGTAGTTAACTAAGGTGACATGGCACATGTCACTTAGTTAACTTAGTTAATTCTAGTTGGGGAAGCTTGAGTTCAATTTAGTATGTTTGATTGCTAATTTGTAGCAATCTATTTTAGTTAATTTGAGTTATTGTTAGTTTAACTAGTTCTAACTATTAGAAGAACTAGTGGAGGTCAAGTTGTGGAAGAGGAACTTCAAACAAGCTCAGTGATCAACCAATTAACTAATTAATCAGCCCAAAATAATTTTTGTATGTAGAGAATTAGAGTTACCCATTTGAGATGGAGTTTGAGAGGTTGTCTACTATCAGTTGTATCATATTCCAATGTGTACAGGTGGTGCATGCATTCAGAGGAAGGATCCTAGGGGATTATGCAATTCAATAGTGGGAAATTCCTAAATAATAGGGGCCAATTTCCCAAGGAAACAACACGAGTAAATAAGAGCTTGGACGACTTGAAAATTGGCTAAGTTTTGGCCAGATCTAGTTAGTCAAGTAGAAGGATAGACTATACACTTGCAGGGTGTGCTCAGGCTTGAGAAAGCATATGCATTTCATCTCTATTATTTGATTAATGCAATATAGATAGGAAGGGGTTTTGAGTAGTTAATTTCCCCTTGATAAATATATGTGCATGTGTGATGTTCCTTTTGCATGTCCATGATTTGTGTTCTAAATGGTGAATTAACTTCCGCAAATTAGTAGAGTAGCTTCAAGTCTTGTGATTTAGTAAATTTCATGAGCAATATTGAATCTACACATTAATTTCTACATGGTATTGGAGCTAGAATCACTATAGAGTAGATATTTCAAAGTTGTCATTGCAGGGGATTCAAATTTACGGATCATTGTTGCAGGTTTACTTATGGACTGAGAAGATGGCTTTCAATGGACTAAGGCTCGAGTATGCCCTTGAGTCTAAAACGAGCTTTGGATCTGCCTTTTCCTGGAACTAGATCTGCTTCTAGAATCGCATAAACTCAATCTAGATCAGCGAGTTCCAAATAAGTTGCACTTGTAATGGGATCTGTAACTAGGACTACTCCTGCTCATTTTGGTGGTGGTGCTACTCAATATGTTACTAGCCCTAGATCTGGAACTATTCATTTTTCTCGGGAAACATTTGTAGAATATAAAGGATCGAGTGAATCTACTATTGGGTCAGCTACACCTACCTTTTTAACCTATGATACTGGTAGATATGCAACTAGATCTACTTCTTATTTCTATGGAACACCAATACTTTATGTTCAGACCTATACCAACAATCTTCCTTCTCACCACCCTTTCTCTTATCTTACAGAATTTCACTTAGATATTGGAAAGGGAGGGAGAAGGAGATAGAATAATCCCACTCTCTTAAAAATCACCCTAAAAAAATTTCATCCTCATCTTCCCCCTCCAACCAAGATATTTCATGGGGTATATATCAGCCGAGAATCCTACCTTCCCATTTCTTCTCCCTCCGCCCACCAGCTAAAAAAATGCTTCTATGTTCAACGCTCCTTGTGTAATGGTCAAAGTGTGGGGGATAATTAACTAAGATTTGTTAAGTGAGGTAATTAAAGGTTGATAAAAAGTAAAGGTGGTTCACTGATTTGATCCATTTGCAGAAGATATTATGTATATTATAGTGAGGGGAGAAGATAATTGAGCTTTATTAAATAGAGATGTTGCAGCAAATCAAGTCAGCAAATGAGAATTAAGGATTTTGAATTTCACACAAATTCCACATAGCTTACCCACAACTTCTGAATTTATTACATCATAACTTCTTGCTTGTGTGGGTCATTGCGGGTGCAAGGTATCTTTCCTTCCCAGTTAATAAATCTATCCAGGCAAGCAAGGGTTGGTTTGGTGCATTACCATGGTTTGGCACATTACCACGACACATAGGAAAGCCCACTAGTAATAGATTAAAGAGTCTCCCAATTACCAATATTTAGAGAACTACAACAACGGGGAAAAACCATTGTGAGTGTGGGTGCAGGTGGGTTGCTATCCCAATGTTGCATGGAAGTAGTACTGGAGTATAATGGTTTGAAGGAATTCATTGATAATGATATTTTGAAATCAACAACATTTGATGCTAAGGATCTAACAAAATGGAAGAAGTGTGTGGACAAGGTGAGGAGAATCATATTGGAGGGAGTATGAGACCACTTTGTCTCAAATATCCACAGGAAAGGGACTTTGTATGCAATGTGGCAAGCGTTGAAATATTTGTTCCAAGATAGTAGTGACCACTGAAAATTGGCACTCAAGGAAAAACTTCAAAATATCAAGATGCAGAGGAACGAGACCATTCCACAATACCTGATCAGTTTCACACAACTTCGTAATCAACTTCGTCAATTTGGTGTTAATGTAGTAGAGGATGATTTGGTAAGCCGAGCCCTTCTAAGCCTTCCCAAGAACTCACACAACTACCAAGATTCGGTGAATGGGAGGGAGAAGCTACCAAATTAGGAACACATATGGTATGATTTGGTACAGGAGGAAATAAGGTGGAATACCAAACATGGGACTTAATCAAAGGGAAAGGATGAGGAGAATTGTGCCTTGGATGGAAAGGAAAATAAAGGGAAAGGGAAGAAATACCAATCCAAAGTAGAATCTAGTCAAGGGGGAAAGAAGAAAGACTTGTCCAGAATCAAGTTCTTTCAGTATCATGAATTTAGGCACTATGCTACGAAGTGTCCACACAAGAAGGAAAGAAATAAGACCTCAAAAGGAGCGGAAAGTGAAGCTTTGGCATAACATTCTCATCTTGTTTTTACTCTCATTGCATGCATGGCTAGTATAGTGATGGGAAGTTTTTGGTACCTGGACAGTGGTTCCTCATTCCATATTACTGGGAACAAAGGTTTTTTCAGTGATTTGGAGGAGAAGGATATCCATATGCACATCAATATCGGAGATTATGGAAGCTACAATGTGACTGGGATTGGTATAGTCACCTTTTAGAGGGAGTGAGGCTCCCCTCTCGGGCTCAAGGATGTGATGTTTCTTCCGGGTCTAAATAAGAATCTTGTCTCCATTACAGTTTTGGAATACCATGGTTATGATGTGATCTTCAGCAAAGGAAAGGCATTCCTAAGACACATAGCCATAGGATAGGTGAAGCAAATTGAGGTTCATGTGAAGAACCTCTACAAGTTAGATGTGGAGGATTGTGTTGCATTGAGAAAAAGGTGGAGAAGGTGCAGATTTGTGATGTTGGTGAACTTTGACATAAAATACTTGGTCATTTACATCATGGAACTTTGAAGATCATGTAGTAGATTAGCACACGCCTACCCAAAGGAGCACTAGAGAAGTAGGATACATGAAAAGGGTGTACCTTGGGGAAGCACACAGAATCCACTTTCCATGAGTGGGACAACATAGCACATGTAGTCCTTGAAAGGATCCACTCTAATGTTTGTGGACCTATCTAGATAGCCTCCACTTCTAGTCACAAATATTTTGTCATGTTTATTGATGACTACTCATGGAAGTGTTGGATCTTCTTGATAGAGAAGAAGGATGAGACTTTCTCAAATTTCTTAGAGTTCAAGGCACTGGTGGAGAAAGAAGCGGGCAAGAAGGTGAAGGCTCTCAGGAGTGATACTGGAGGTGAGTACGTGTCGAATGAGTTTAAAAATTTATACAAAATAAGGCATTTGACAGGAGTTGAAAACACCGTACAACGCACAACAAAATGGGGTGGTTGAGAGGAAGAACCGTAGCATTGTGGGAGGAGCATGGGAAATGTTGCATGACCAAAGCCTACCTCTACACTTGTGAGCTGAAGCATGCAACACAATGGTATATTTTTAGAATAGGAGTCCTCATCAGATTCTTGGCATGATCACATCAGAGGAGGATTTATTAGGGAGGATGTCGGATTTGTCACACTTCAGGATATTTGGAGCCTCTGTTTATTTCCATGTATCCAAAGATTCATGGAAGAAGTTATAGCCGATAACATATTTGTGGATATTTTTGGGTTGCACAAAAACTCCCCACAACTACCATGTGTATTTTTCATCCCTCGGAATGACAATTGTGTAAAGTGATGTCAAATTTGATGAAGACAAATCCATGTGGTGCTCACTTGAGAGGGAGCTTCAGATCGCACTAGAGGGGGAGCATTTAGCTCAAAAGGAGGAGCATCAGGATGTTGTCGAGTAGCCACAGGTTGAGGAGTAGAGAGTGGAGATAGCCACTCAAATATAATCATCCAGAGAAGGAAAGAAGAGAACCATAGAAGTTTAGAGACTTTTGTAGGATACGAGGGAGAATGTGGGTGATCCTTCAAATCAACACAGGAAATGAAGGTCACCAAATCGGTACACTAGCTACATGGCTCTAATGACTGAGCTAGTAGAGACTAAGCCATCCTCTTTCAAGGAAGTAGTAGATAAACTAGTATGGGTCGATGCAATGGTGGAGGAGTACAAATCCATTATGAAGAAAAGTGTTTGGGAAGTGGTCCCAAGACCAGCAAAAAAATCAGTTATGGGTTCGAGATGTATCTTCAAGGTGAAGCATGTAGCAGACAGAAGCATAGAAAAGTACAAGGCCAAATTTGTAGCCAAGGGGTACTCTCAGGTTGAAGGGATTTAATATGAGGAGACATTTTCTCCTATAGCAAGACACTCATCCATCATATCAATCCTTGCTTTGGCTGCACAAATGGGGTGGAAGATCCGCCATATGGATGTGAAAACAACATTACTTAATGGAATTATTGAGGAGGAGGTGTATATTGAGAAACCAGAGGGCTTCGAAACATTTTATCGAGAGTCACGTGTGTAGACTCAAGTGATAATTGTATGGTCTCAAGCAAGCACCTCGTTCTTGGTACACTAGGATCGATAGTTATCTCAATGGTTTGGGCTTCACCAAAAGTGAAGTGGATTCAAACCTCTATCATATTTTGGTAGAAGGTAAATTGTTGATTATTATCTTATATGTTTATGACTTTATCTTGACTGATGATGAGGATTTGATAGATATTGCAAGGAGGACCTTCCAAGAGAGTTTGAGATGAATGACACGGGTCTCATGCACTACTTTCTTGGATTGGAAGTATGGAAAGGTGATGGGGCACTGTTTGTCTCTCAATGCAATTATGTCAATGAGATACTTTATAGGTTTCACATGGATAGGTGCATACCCATGGAAACTCCTCTAATGACCAACTAGAGGAAAAAGGATGCCACTTCAGGTGAAGAAGTGGATGTGACTATTTACCAGAAGTTGGTGGGTTCAGTCATGTATATTGTGAACATATGACCAAACATGTGTTATGAAATCAACCAGCTGAGCCAAGATATGGTTAGGCCAACCAAACGTTTTTGGAGGGCATCCAAGCATGTTCTACGGTACCTTAGAGGCACTACCCAATTTTGACTTTGGTACATATGGATAGAGGGAGTGAAGTTGTGTGGCTTAACAGATGTAGATTAGGCTGAAGGTCCATCAAACTTGAATAGTACATCAGGTGAATTTTATTGTTGGGTCCACAGTGGTTCCTTGGTACAACAGGAAGTAGAGGTTAGTGGTACTTGGCTCAACAGAAGTAGAGTACAGGTTGCAAGTCAAGCATCACATGAGGCAATTTGGATGAGAAAGATACTTTCTGGCTCATTTGATTAGATGATGGATCCTATAGTAATTTACTATGATAATTAAAGTCTTATCAAACTCTCTAAAATTCCGATTTTTCAAGATCGATCCAAGCATATTGGTATCCAATATCACCATCTACAGGATCGTATCTAGAGGCATATTATGTTGTTTCAGTACATTCCAATAGAGGAACAAGATGTTGATATTTTGGCAAAGGCCTTGTCAATAGGGAAGTTTGATTTATACAAGTGTAGGATAGGGGTGGGACAATCCCTTTTTTGCTGAGAGGGAGTGTTGAAAATGCAACAAGAAAATCTCAGTTTGACTTTGCCTTGGTGAAACTAGAGAAAACTTGAACTTCTAATTTAGCAGAAATCTTGCAGGTAGTTAACTAAGGTGACATGACACTTGTCACTTATTTAAATTAATTAATTCGAGTACGGGAAGCTTGATTTGAGTTCAATATGTTTGATTGCTAATTTGTAGCAATCTATTTCAGTTCATTTGAGTTATTGTTAGTTTAACTAGTTCTATCTATCAGAAGAACTAGTGGACGTAAAGTTGTGGAAATGTAAATTCAACTACACTCAGTGATAAACCAATTAATTGATAAATAAGTCCAAAATAGTTGTTGCATGCAGATAATTTGAGTTACCCAATTAAGATGGAGATTCGAAGACAATGTACTATATTTTGTAGCATAGTCCAATGTGTTTAGGTGGTGCATGCAGTTAGAGGAAGGACCCTAGGGAACTGCACAATTCAATAGTGGGAAATTACTGAATATTAGGGGCTAATTTCGCAAGGAAATATCATACGAAAATAGGAGCTTGGAGGGCTTGAAAACTAGCTAAGTGCTTTCTAGAGTCAGTTAGTCAGGAAAAGGGATAGACAATACACTTGCAGGGTGTGCTTAAGATTGATCAAGCATATGCATTTCATATCTATTCTCTTATTAATGAAAAATAGATAGTAAGGGGTTTTGAGTAGTTGTTTTTTCCTAGATAAATCTTTGTGCATGTGTGATGATTCCTTTTGAATGTATATGATTAGTGCTTTAAATGGTGAATTAACTTCCACAAATCAATAGAGTAACTTCAAGTCTTGTGATTTAGTAAATTTCATGAGCAGTATTGAATCTACACATTAATTTCTACAGTGTACTGAATTTTTCTTTTATCAGTCTCAATTGTAGGATCCACACAGACCGTGATATTGATTTTGTCGAGTTGTTTATATCCAACATGTTAATGGTTTGGCCATAGGTGTAATATAATTTTTCCTATTCTCACATGTTAGTGTTTTTGGAATAGAAGTCTTTTGATTCCTCACATGTTGGTGTGTGCACTATTGTTTCTGTTTCCTTCCATGTGCTTTGGTATGAATTTTTTGTTTCATGAGATTATTTTCCTCTATTGATCCCTTATATTTCTTCTTGTTTACTTCCCTTTGTCAGTTTTACTATTGCTTGTTCCTCCTACTGCTAGACCCATTCTTCTCTTATGATTTTTCTCTAAATGGATGTCTTTTGGTTAGTGTTTTTGGTAAACTCCAATAATTCTATAGGTTGATATGTTGGCTCATCAACCTAGTATTTTTTTTTAGGGGTAAATTTGAGTTTTAAGCTGACTTATGTGGGATGATTTTCATCAATATCAAAAGTCAAGTATTAGATTAAGGCGGAGATTCTAATCTAGTACACCTTAGTTTAGGGTACGAGCTTGGGGGGAGAGGAGTATAAAGTTGCAAATGAGTCTCAGCACAAGGGGAGAGAAGTAATAGGGCATGGATAGGGCTAAAGTAAAATGGTTTGTAGGTCAATATAGGGGTGAAAAATGATTTGTAAGGAGAGTGGGGAGAGTTAGAAAAACCAACAAACCAACCTCAACTAGGAATGAAGATAATGTTGAAAAACACAGGCTAACTTAGGTGAAATAACTACAAATGGGTAGGGATCTTCAAAGGTTGTCATTTTAACTGAGCTTGTTATCACTCAGGTTGTTCCCTGCCTCCTGAAGGGAATACGGCTGAGGTAACCACTAACCAATCTTTTAGCTGTAGGTCCTAGCCTACCTGCAACCAGAGAGGGCTCTCTCTTTTTAATTTAGCTTTGTTTTGGAGTATTTTAGGCTAGTTATGATGAACAAGGTTTTGATTTAAGTTTGTTGGATGGTGATTTCAAACAGAGCTGAGGTGTAAGTGTAACACAATTTGTTCCATTGGGCAGTGGAGTTAATGAAAGTGAACAATTGACAATATTTTCTCTTATAAAAGGCAATGCTACATAGCAAGATAATAAATCTAGGGACAATTTTAAAATCAGGAAATTGATGGGATGTGGTCAAGAAATGAGAGGCAATTAAGAATCTCTCATTATGCTAGCAAAGGGAAGGTGGTTGAATATTATCTAGGAGCAGTTAAGAATTCCTAAGTAGTATTCAAAATGAAAGAATTAGTGGAAACAGGAGCAACTAAGAATTCCTATTTATGACTAATTCTGAAGAAAACATAGTTAATAGTAGAGATTGAACACAGAGTGTATTTAAACAAATTCTGGGCTATTCTTTTCCTCTGTTACTAAGATTATGAACATATATGAATTTTGCAAACACAGAAATCACAAACACAGGTTAGAGCAACTTATTGATCCATATAAAAACACATGAATTTTGTAGCAGGTCCCAGAACACCAAATCCACCTTCAGACGGTCCAAAAACAGTGAACTTCAACAGCCATTTGTATTAAAGAGTCTCATAATTTACAGCGCAATCCAGAGAGAAAATCACCAACCCCTAATACATTCTATGGGGAGGTATTTATATAAAAATGAGATACAAAATATCTTGCAGATAAGTCTTCATGCAATAACTTTCTTTACCAACTCTTCAAAAAAAGTAAATGAGGGAAATAAATGCTGCAGTAATTGTTGGTGTGCATAGCTGTCCAATTTGTCAGAGATATTTGTCTTTCTGGACTGAATGAGTCGGCAAGAGCTGCGTCTTTAATCTGCAGGTCCTGCTTTTGCTGTCTTGCTGTCCATACTTGGTCTTTTATTAATGAGCTGTAGTCATAATTTGACACTTTCCTTCTGCTATTTTTACTATTTGACAGGTGGCCCTTGTATCTAAATTTGCTGACCTGTAGCTGACCAAAAATCTGTAGCTAATCAGAAGGGAACAGAAATCAAATTACCTGGGTAGAACTTCCAGCATTGCTTGCCACCAATCATATGGAGGTAGCTGATGTCTTCGTATCTTTCTGAGTGTTTCATCAGCTTCAGTGTATCTATAAAAATTGGGTGGAACCTCAAAAATATGACTTATCTCATGTTCAATGTAAAACATGTTTTCTAATTTGTCATAAAGACTCTGTCCAGAGGGAGGCCCTGTTTCTTCTAAGGTACTTGACGATGCTGTAATCTGATTCGAAACATAGTTATTGATTCTGGTAGTATACTGTTCATAGGTCAGTAGTTTTCTAGCGCTAGTCAATAGGCTGGGTAATCCTCTACTCTGCCATGCTGTCATTTTTAACTTGAAGTCATTTATTTCTGCCTGCATTTCCTGGCAATTTCTTTCTAGAGTCTGCACAAAATTTCTCATTGCCAACACCTTTTTTGTTGTCAGAATAGTATCTCTCCTACTACTGATGTCTAATGCTGCCAACTCCTCTTTGGTATGAGTGTTCAGGAAGTGAATAATTTTATTGGCCTGCTCAGGCATATTTCCCAATGCTACTCTAGCCCTTTGAGTTTCAAATTGAGCTACGCCTATCAATTCTATTTATTCATGTATGACCTGAATTGATTGCCATTGGTCAGTGATTGATTGGCCAATTTTTGCCCACAAAATCTTCTTGATTTCAGCTAAAGTTTTGTCCAAAGTAAGCTCCTTCTCTAAGGCCTTTATTTGTTGTCCAAGGCTTTTATTTCTCTTTGTTTCTCAGCCACTGTCATCTTGGACTTATCATAGTTTGCCTCTAGCTTGGCCAACTTTTCTTTGGCATCTTTTACCTCTGTCACCTGAAATTCTAGCTCTTTGACTGCTCTCATCATTTCTTCCATACTCATGCTAGATTCTGGTGTTTTTGTTGCTGCTGCTGCTGCTGTAGCATCTGTAGTTGATGTAGTTGTTGTGGATGCTGAAATGACAGGAGGGATTGCTGTTGCTTGTGTGAGAGGAATAGTGACAATAGTTGGAGCTTTTTGAGGTGGCTGGGAGGTCGACTCTCCCTGCTTGCCTTGCAATGCTCTCTCCAACTCTTCCTCCATCTGAATTATTCTTTGATTCATCCTCATGAGCAGATCCATTGTATCATAACCTTCTTTCTCTTGCACAAGTTCTGCAGTTTGAGGGTGGATGGTTGCAGGCAGCCTCACTTGTTTTTCAGTGCAGCAATATCATCTTATTTCTTCTTTATGAGGGACTAGATGCCTTTAGGATCCTTCTTAGGATCATGTCCCAGTTCCACAATGATTTCCTCCATTGTCTTTATTCTGTTATCTTTGTCCAAGGAAGACATTCTCTCCAAATCCAACTGAGTGTTTGTGTTTTTTAATGATTCCTTCAGTTGATGGGCCAGCATAGCCTTGTCTGCTAGAGTGGCATAGACCATTTCACCTGTTTGCTTGTGAAGCTCTATTTGGTCCATTAGGTGTATGTCCTTGGAGAGGATCTCTAAGTTGGTCTTTATATAGTCTGCAGCTGTCTGTGGCTATGGTATTTTAGGCTTAAAATGAGTTAGAATCATCTTTTCCTCCTTAAAGTCAAAAGCTTCCATTAATCTCTGCTATTTGGAAGGTGTTGCCTTAAGAAACTGGTCATACAACTGTACTCTTAATAATTCATTTTGAGCCTTGATTTCCATGAAAGTTCCTTTAATCCCAGGTGGTTTCTTGCTTTGCTACCTTGAAGAAGACACCTCCATACCATGTTGTCTCTCTTGCTCTTATTGGACTGAGCTAGTAGGTGTGTGCTGGCTAGTTTCCCTCTCTCTTCTCGGGCTTTCTATTATTTCTTCACTAATTTCTTCCTCAACTTGAGGATCAACTCTTTTCCTTTTGGCCTCTGGCTGCTGTGTTGAGCCATTAGCAGGTGTAGTTTCTTCCCTATCCCGCTTCTTGCCTCTTTCCTCATTAAGAGGAGTCTGTAATTTTGGAATCTGTGGTGCCTCGGTCTGCTGTGGAGGGGCCTGCCCTTGACCCTGCTCTTTTGAGGTAATAGGTTGTTCAGTCATTGTTTCTTTCTCTGCATCCATTACCTCCTTTCCTTTTGCTGTACCTGTTGCTGGTGTAGACCTTTCTTGGGCAGCTTGTGAAGTTGCAGTAGTTGATGTGCCTTCTCAAACTTGCTGTGGCAGTTTGAATGTCACCTGCTCACAAGAATCCAAGTCAAGAGTTTTTTCCAAATCTCTCATCTTTTTCTCCATTATTTCTTCTTGGGTGAACTCTTCAACTAGTGTACCTTCCAGCCACTCCTCTTGGTTGGCAAATTGTTCTATTTGTGGGATTTTGCAATGTTCATAGGCTGATAGCCTATATTTTATTTTTCTGGCATTGATAAAACCATCTGGGTCATAAGGTACCCACCAAAAACTCCTTTTCAACTTGAGTTTCTCCCTCAATATTTGGTCAGCATCTTGCCAACCTTCTTTCTTGTTCATGACAAAGGGGCCTAGTTGGTCTCTGATTTTCAACCGAGCTTTTTTCTTGGCACTATGAAAATGAGTTAAATCTCAATTAATGAGTTGCCTGTAATACTCCAAGGCAAATAGTTTCATTGGTACATGTCTTGGAAGCCTATAAGGACAGAGCTCACAGCCATAGATCCTAATGACAGTGTGATTCTGGTAGAAGTACCAGTCACCTATTTTGTAGTTCTTTGAAAGCTGCAATATTTTCTGCATGTCATAGGATAGCCTGGGAGTAGGAGTTCTTTTCAAGAGACAAGAAACTGGATAGACAAACAGGTCGATGAACTCACAGTAAGAGTAGGGGGAATTGCGGACTTCATGAAAGACTGAGGTCCACAAAATTAAAGACCTCTTTTCTCCTTTAGAGTCCAATATTTTGATGGGGCATTGGAAGCAGTCTGGCTGATAAAACATGAATAAATGGTAGATGTAAGAAGAGTATTTGAAGACTCCCTCCCTATCCAGTTTCACTAGTTGATCATGTATCTTATTGGAGATGAATTTGGCATAATTGTACTTGACAGCAGGGAGCTGTCTTGGGCTATATGCAGACAACAGGACCAAAATAGTTTCATCAATGTGCTCACGTGTTTTGAAACCCAGCACATAGGATATCATATCAACTAACAACTTGCCTACTTCATTCAAATTTACATAGAGAAAAGGAGGTGGCTCTGTAGGCTGGCAATCTGCTCTCATTAATACTTTGGCAATTTGGGCTATTTCTGAGCTGGAGAGTTTAGGACCTTCATCAAGCAGGAATTTCATAGAGAGAGGGACCAGAAGCTGAGTTTGCTTGAAGTTTAGCATTTGGTTGATTGAATCAAGAGTTATATGGAAGAGCATGCTCCCAGATGGAGACTTGATTACTCTTTGATTTGGCTCATAGTTTTTAGCATAGAGGTGGCTTATTTCAGGGAAAATCTTGACAAAAGGGAGGAAGTAAATGGGCAATTTTGATTCCCATATTCCATACATATCACAGTTGTTCAAAAAATTGTTTCTCAACTGATAGAATGTGTGTAAGTGATTTCTGTCACCCACCAAGTCTTGAATTAGGTGGTCCCTATCAGCCAAAGGTAGTGCCTGTAGTTCCTTGTGAGGTGCATTGAAAGGAATGATATTCAAGGCTACTGGAGTGGCCATCTTTAACTTCTCTTTGTTTGTAATCTAGAATTTGGATTAGTGCAACAATTGAAGACTGAAAAATGCCTCTAAGGCTTTGTCAAGGAGCTGAAGGCTGAGCTTTGATATAGAACTGGCCTCACTATGTAAAGTTTATGGTATAAAGGCAAATTTTGCAGAGTTTAGACAGGGTCTTTTAATGAGTTTACTGGATTTTACAGGCTCTGTGAGTAAAATGCAGAGGAAATGGGATTGCGCTTTATCCCATTGAGAGAAATTTCGCAGAGGATTTTGACAACTGAACTCAATGTATGGGCAGCTTGAAGAATCTTCCAGCAGAAATGGGCTCAACGTGCGTTTTAATGGTCAGTTTGTAGAGGATGGCAAAGTTTTCCGGTTTGTTTTTGGATAATGGCTCACATAGTAAATTAACAGGTGGTGATGCAGTGGTAGGAGTGCAAATTTCCTTTGAATTTTAGTTCCTCAGTCGATTTTAATGGTGAATTTTTTGAAAAAATAGGGTTTACGGTGAACAAGGGGTAAATACCTATTTTTGATGGCGCAGAGGGTAATTAGCAGGTACAGTGATGAGCTGAAGGGCCAAATTTGCAGAAGGAACTCGTTTGGTTGGCTACGCGGAGTTTTGGAGGCAAATTTGTCGTAAACGACATGCACGTTCTCCACAAGCGCACAATAGAAAATAAACAAAACCCGTCGTTTTCACGACTTTTTAAAGAATTTTGGACATTTTAGCGCTTTTAGGCGCTTTTTTGGGATGACGTCATCATGACGTATTTTTGGCGCATACTGGGTACAGAGAGTGACTTGGCAGCTTACGTGTATGGTGATGTGGAAGACGCCACGTTGGCGGGGTGGTGATGTCAGCGGGTGATGTGGCAGCACTGCAGGGGAGCGGGGGGGCCGACGTGTACGCGACGTCATTTGTGACGTGGGCATGACGTCAACGGGCAGGTGGCGGGCGGTTTCCGATTTTCCCCGCACCGCTTTTGGCCTGGGGTGGTATTGCAGAGGGGAGCTCCGATCACGCCGGGAGATTGATGCATGGTGGGGGTACGGTAGCAATACCGCCCATGCCCTGGATGCTGATCTTCGGCGGATAAGGGGCTCCGATATTGCCGCTAGCAGTCAGATCTACGACGCTGGATCGAACGGTGGACGAGTATTAAAAGCTGCGGGGTTTCACAATGAGGGGGGCTCGCGTATTATTTGACGTTAAATAATGCTTCGGGGGGTAATAAACTTTGCGTTATATGGGTTTTATGTATTTTATATAGTGCGGCTTTGGTTATTAGTTTAACCAAATGTTAAACTAAACCCATTATATATATGCGCGCGGGGTTATTAATATGGTTTAGGAGGGGGGTTCAATTGTGGTTATTTATTTAACCTGAGGTTAAATAAACCCGACGGTTTACACATGAAAGGGCTATTATTAAAGTCCCAAATGAACTTAATAATCCCCCGAGACTGTTATATGGCTATAGTTGCCAATGGGTAGGGATATTTAGATTTTTTGGGTTTTTTTTTATGTAGTTTTTGTATGATAGGGATGGGGAAATACTTAAGGGATCTAAAATAATAAATTTAAATGTTAATATGACTTTATGGAATGGGACTGCATGGATAGATGCTAAGTTTGTAAAGTGAAAACTTAGACATAAGAAAATGAAAGGAGTATGGAATGATGATTTTTACACAAGAAATGTGGCTTCTTTTCCTTAAGTAAACTCAGAGTTTGACTTAGCACTTCTCCTAGAATGAAGTGAAACAAGACTATTGGGCAGATCCCAAGGTCCTTGAGGGGATGTTAGTAAAATATTTCTGGGTGAATGATGGGGAAATTAGTCATGCTTCCATTGTTTTGCAGTCCAACAACTGCCATGGTACCAATGTCATTGATGAGATGAGTCTTTCTTGACAAGACAAAAAGTGATTATAACCTTGCTTCTACAACCTCAAACTGCCTACCCAGCCTAATACACCTAGCATTTTTTCTTCCGTTGGATTGGGTGCATTTGGACTAGCAAACCCTGATTGTCCTCTTTTCTTTTGACTGTCCTCCTATCTAAATGTACCCTTATCTCTTCCAAGGGCCCATATTAAGGAGTTGGGCTCCTTAATTTCTCTACCTATCTACTCATCTGCCAAGCTTGAACTGTTTGGACAGATATTCATTCTCTATTCTATAACAACAAATTTAAATATGGAGTGGTCCAGATTGAACTGTTGGGCCATCCATCAAGCATGATAAGCAACAGTATCTCCACATTGTGAATTTGCAAATAAGATAACAGTGGCATTTTGATTGGCCACTTTCTTGGTCTTTTGGTTTGGGGTTCATTTTTACTATTTTTCTGACCAATTCATTTTCTTTCCTTTTGATTATTCTTTTAAGGCATACCCTCTTTACATTTTTTAATTTTCTTTGTCTGTATACAAAATATGGAACCTTTGCAGCATGCAAGGATGAACATATTTGGCACTTCCATAGCCAATCATGAAAAATGAAACCTATTGGTATAGGAACCTAACAGTGGCTCCACTTGGGGATGGCTTTTCCTGGTGAAAAGCGAAGAAGAGCAGGTCAGATGGCCTTATTCTTAGATGGCTGCTGTAATTCAATACTTGCTTCTCCTGGAAACCGATGATCTGAACCTTTATAACCTGTTTGCAGTCCTTATGAGCTGATCTGTGCAAAATTACAGCTTTGTCTTTATTGGTTTCTCTGAGTGCCAATTATCGTCTTTATACTTCCCAAGTTCTCTTTTTGATTGCTTATGGTAAATTCAAAATATACACCAAACTTGGTGTAATTCCTTGACTTTTTCCTCAAAATCTGCTGCATCTTGTTCCTTACCTAATTGCTGTAAATAAAAACTGTTGGAAATACAAATATTTATGTATAATATACAGTTGTGTTGTGTTCATCAAAGGGAATCAAAATAGTTCTTGAGCATTCACCCTTTGACTAGGCCTTCCTCAGTATCTATGCCATCTAAAATCTTCAAAAAGTAGGTGTTGTTACCTTGTATAGCATGAATAACAAATGGTCCCTTCCAAAGAAAATCAAATTTCCCATGTTTCCCTTTATCTTCTCTCCTGGAGTCCCATTTTAGCACTTTGTTTCCTATGAAGAAATCTTCAGCTTTTGTTCTTTTATCAAAAATCTTCTTGAGTTTATCTTGTAGTACCTGAGTTCTGTGATATACTTCTTCTCTTGTTTTCTATAAGTGAATAGTTTGATTGATCCTTCTCTGAATATCATTAGGTTCTGCTTGTATTTCTTGCAGTAATTTGATCACCGGGACTCCCAAAGAGGAGGGGAAAACAACCTCTAGACCGTATACCAATTCATATGGACTTGTTCCAATGGACCTTTTTGTGGTCAATCTGCCTGCCCATTGTGCATTCACAAGTTTTTTGTGCCAATTATTTTTATTCTCTTCCAAGACCTTTTTGATGATGTTGATGAGGCTTTTATTAGAGGGTTTAGCAAAACCATTACCTTGAGGGTAATAGGTTGTGGAGTGACCTAAGGTAATATGGTATTTGTGGCAAAAACTGATCATTCTCTTGGATTTGAAAGCGGCAACATTGTCTGTTATTATCTCTTCCAGACAACCAAATCTAGATAGGATATTGGTCTCTAGGAATTGGATGATGATTGAGTCATTGGCTTGCCTACAAGGGATGGCCTCTATCCATTTGGTAAAGTAACCTGTGGCTGTCAAAATCCATCTATGCTGGCCAGAAGATGAAGGGTGGATCTCCCCAATGAAGTCTAAACCCCATTGTTGAAATGGCCTTTCAGTTGCAATGGGTTTGAGGGGCAAGGGAAACAACTTTTTCTTGCCTTCAAAGATTTGGCATTTATGGCAAGACATTACAAATTTTTTCACATTAGCAAATAGGGAGGGCCAATAAAATCCAGCCCTTAAGATTTTATCAGTTGTAGATTTCCAATACAAGTGTCCACCACAGTCTCCTGCATGAAATTCCTTGAGGAATTTGTCAGTTTCATCCAATATTAGGCAATTAAGCAGAATACCTTCATGATTTTTCCAAAACAACACATTATCTATGATACAAAACTTTGAAATGTTCATTTTTAAGAATCTCTTTTTAGTCATGGATAACCCTGGAGGAGCTTGCAGGTTTAACAAGACAAAACATATATCAGCATACCAAGGTGATTGTAAAAAGGCTTGATTGATCCGTGGAGTCGCCATCTCCTCTTCGTTATCCAGTTCATTGATGTCAAGGGCTTGAAAATTGGTTTCAGTCATTAGTTTGGATAATCCTTGTCCTTTTGTGAGTTTTGTAGGCTTGATTTCAATGTCATACTCTAAGATGTTGGCTATCCATTTGCCCCTCTTACCTTCAATTCCTTTTTGAGTTAAAATGTCCTTAACCACAGCGTTTGGAACATAGGCTATCACATGAGAGTATAAGATATAAACTCTGAAATCCTTGATGGCCTTTACAAGGGCATAAGCTTGCTTTTCTATGATTTGATACTTCAAAGGGGCATCTCTAAGTGCTTTGCTAAAAAATGCAATGGGCTTCTCACATCCTTGGTCATCTTTTTGTAATAGGACAACAATAATAGTATGTTGAGAAGCAAAGGAAAAGATCATGAAATCTCTATCAAATTTGGGGCTTGTGAGGACTCATGTTTTTGTCAGGGATGTTTTGATGTCCTCAAAGGCTTGCTTGGCTTCCATTGTCCATTTGACTTTAGAATATTTCTTCAGCATATTATTCAACAGTCTTATTAGCTCGGCCAAATTAGGAATGAACCTTCTTAGGAAATTGATCTTGCCTAAAAAAGCTTGTAGTTCTTTGATGTTTCTTGGGTGAGACACTTGGAGGATAGCTTGAATTCTTTCTAGGTCAATTCTTATACCATCTTTTGAAATTATGTGACCTAGGAGTTTGCCTTCTTCTAGGCCAAACAATGATTTATTTGGGTTCAATGATATGCCATATTTTATGCAAATTAGGAACACTTGTCTGAGATGTTTTAAATGTTCTTGGTCTGATTTTGAGAAATCGGTGAGATCATCAAGATATATGACTAAGAAATCATGGATCTCTTTAGTAAAGGCTATATCCATTGCTCTCTGAAATGTGGCCCCTGCAGTTTTGAGTCGAAAATGCATTTTGACATATTTGAAGGTTCCCTAAGGTGTTGTAAAGGCAGTTTTTTCCTGATTAAATCCTGAAAAGCCATCTAACAATGAGATCCTAGAAGCCCCCACTACCCTTTGTAGGATATGATCCATTTTTGGTAAAGGGTAGTGATCTTTGAGAGAGACTTTATTCAAATTTCTCAGGTCAACACAAAGCCTTATCTCTCCAGTTTTCTTTCTAGTGGGCACTAGATTTGAAATCCATTCGGAAAATCTAATGGGTTCAATTATTCCAGCTCGATACATTCTTATGAATTCCTTTTCAATAAGGGGAAGGAGGGTTGGATTAATCCTCCTCAGATTTTGTTTAAAAGGTTTCTGGTTTTCTTTCAAGGGTATTGTATGTTGGATAACAGATGTGTCAAAGGACTTGAGGTCCTCATAGCTCCATGCAAAAACATCTTGGAACTCTTTAAACAACTCAATGTATTTGACCTTCTGATCAACAGGCAATGCTTTGGAGAGTTTTAGCATTTTGGGATTTTCTGTGGTCCCAATGTTACAGTCCTCAATTTCTACATTGAGAGGTTGCATCTTTGGCTTTCTAGGAATGTTAATTGAGTCAAAAATATCTTCTAAGGGAGTTAAGCCTCTGGGCAGGAAATTATCATGTCGTTCGATTACTTCAGATTCTTCCTCAATTATTTCATCAAAATCTGTTTGTTTTAGCTCTTGCAAATTTGTACAGTCAAAGGTTGTTGGATGCAAAATCAGATTTGTTGTTTCAGCTGATATGCTTTGCTCACTTTGGTCTGTTTTCTGTTGATCCTCAATGGTGCTTGTGTCAATGTTTATACTTGAGAATTCTTCTTTCAAAGTCAGGAAATTATTTATTTGTGTATCATTTTCAAACACCTGCTAGTTTTTAACATTATCTGGGACAACAGGTCTGTGTTTGATTTCAGCAGTGAAGTGGTGGTTGGGCTCAAATGGAAGTTTGCAAGTGCTGGCAAAAGTTCCAAACTATGTGCATGTAAATTATGGTTTCTTTGAATTTTAGTGAGCTGAAATTCTAAGAAACTATTAAGTAATTCAGTTGCTGCTCCTCTATAAGACCTCAACCTGAGATCATTTGTAACAAAATTTCCCTTCATCTGTTGTATAATCAAATCTGAGTCCCTTAGTATTGAAATCTTAGTTGCCCCTAGACTTCTAATCAGTTTGAGACCCAATAGAAGGGCTTCATATTCAGCCATGTTGTTTGTACATCTGAAATTTAGCCTATATGCATGACCTTGAGCATGGTCATTTTGCATGTTGTGTATCCAAACCCTTGCCCCTGCTCCTAATTTGTTCATTGACCCATCAAACTCTAAGTACCATAAGCTTTCTTAGTTATGACTACCCTCAATAGTTTTGGAAGCTTGTTCAGTGGGCAAGTTTGGCTTTTGTAACTCATATGATATGTCATTTTGCTTTGTTGTATCAATCACATCAAGACTTTTTTGATCTTAGACAGTAGACTTTTCATTCATGCTTTCTGTTTGTGCTGTTTTTAGGAGTTTGACATCAGTTTTGGGACACATGTCAACATTGTATAAGATAAATGAATCCATGTCGGAATGCATAGAATATATGGGGAACTTTTGGGGTTTTTCTTGACTACTAACCACATATTTCATCAATGTTTCTCGGTACAATCTCTTTGGCTGTCCAAAGACTAAAATAGTGGCATAGGACATGTCCAGTTGCAAAGATCCTTGGAGTTTTGCACCCCATGATCTGGACAAATGCATACCATACTTAGGTGGGATATCAGCTACCACCACATCCATCAAGATTGTCTTAGCTGGATATTGGACTAAAGATACACAAAGGTCTTTGATTAGGCCTAAACACTTGACCTGGCTGGAATCAAATGAGAACAAGTCTTTATAGGGTCTTGTGATGTCTAGATCCAGTCTTTCCATCATAGACTTAGGCATTAGATTATGGGAGGCTCCTGAATCAAACATAGCATTATGCAACACTGTGTCATGAATGCTTAAGCTCACATAGAATGGAGGAACTCCTCCATCTACCATTTTACCATTGACTTCAGGACCAAAAATCAGTTCTGGTTGATCATCAAGAATATTGACTGCATCCTTATTCTCTGGTATTTGTAGAGACCTGTTGATTTGCTGTTTGTACACCTCATGTTTGGCAAATTCAGAGAGAGGAATAACTATTTTCAACTTGCCAATTTCTATTTCTAAGTTAAAAGGTTTTTCTATCTGAATTTTTACATTATGGACAACAGATTTTTCATTTTCAGCTGAATTTTCAGTGATCTTCTCTTGATTATGAGTGTCGTTATGGGGTACATCTGATTTGAAATTATTTTCAAGAGGGTGATTCAAATTTTCCTTTGAAGAATGGGATGTGTATGACTTATTGCTTGAAGGCTATAAGTCTGATACATCTTCCACAGTGATTTCCTTTGGGCTTGGGTCTGTTTTCGCAGGGAGTTCTATTAGGACAACTTTATCCTTTGTTTTCTTTGGCTGTTGAGTATCCTTCAGCTTGGTAGGTATAGGTACATCTATGGTTATGCTTCTTAATTTGTACTGTTTATGGACCTCATAGACTATTGCATCATACCCTTCTCTGAAATCAAATGACTCTCCAGATTTGGTTTGAAATTGGTTGAATTTGTGGGCCTCCTGGTCATCTTGGGTTAGAAAAATTTGTTGTTCGCTATCTAAACCCATTAAGTTAATGTGAGGGTCCTCTGTTGGTTCACTAGAGGTTGAGGCTTCTGCATAATTCTCTTGAAATGGAGGTCTGATATGCTGATCAGGACCAACTCTTCCAGCATTTGGGCTTTGATTTTTTCTAAAATTTGGATTCCTAGCTGTGTTACTTGTTTGACCCTCCGAAGAGGATTTTCTCTCAATGGTCTCTACCCTATCTCCAAGTCTGTCCATAACTTTGATGATTACATCAATTTTTTTCTCCAATGCTGAAGGTTCTTCTTTGAATGTTGTTCTTCTTTCAGTTCTAGCCCGATTTCGTTTAGCAACCAAGTTTGCCTCCACACTAACAGCTATATTCTGCATGTCTGCTAAGCTTGGAGGGGCTCTTTCCCTCAACTAATATGCCATGTCAGGATCAAATCCATCAGGGAATTTGATCAAGTCCAAGTCAGGAGGAGGTCTAAGGTTCTGAGGAATGGCACTATAAACATTATTGAACCTTGCACAATAGTCTTGAACGGTTTCTTGTGGGCCTCTTTTCAAGTTGTCATATTCAGTTAAAATGTGTAAAGGGTATTTCTTCTTTTCCCATCTATTTAAAAAGGATTGATAAAGGGCCTTAGGGTTGGCTATAGAGTTTGCAGCAAGTGTCCTAAACCAGGTCCTTACCTCACCAGTTAGACTTTGGACAAAGATTTTCATTCTCACATCGTCATCATCAATTTCATAATTTTCAAACTAGTCTTGCATTTTCTTAGTGTGTTGTTGAGCTGTATAGGAACTAGCACCATCAAAATAGGTGATCTTACTTTGATAATCTTGAGGCATAGCCCCTGGATTGGCAGGCAACTGCAAAGGAGCATAACTGTTGGCCATATTTACAGGGATAAATGGAGCAACAAGAAGAAATGGGAAAGCTAGAATAGCAGGGACAGTGGTAGAAATATGTGCAGTAGATGGAGGAGTGGAGAAGGTGCTTTGAGAAGTGGATGAAGAACTAGAGGAAACAACAGTAATGTGAGGACGGAATGAAGCTTTAGCAGGAGTTGGGATATAGTTCTGCTGACTGGTTTGAAGGTTTGAATCAGCAGATTTTTCTTGTTCTTCTTGTTTCCTAAGAGTCTTAGGAATCAAGTTGGGGTTTTCAAAAATAGCTGGAGGATTGGGGTCAGGGTTTGACCTGGTGTACTAAGTTTTCTTCTTTGGAGCTAGCTTCTAAATTTGTTTTTGGTGTTTTTTTTTGGGAATGTTTAGAGATCGCAGCTTTAGACAACATCTTACAGGAAAATCTTTCGGGACATAGGAGGCTTTGAGCTTTCCTTTGAATGCGTTGAAACAGGAAACTGATCAAATCTTTGGGACAACTGTTTAAAGTCAACATGAATGAGAAATAGCCATTCAGTTCCCCAGTGGAGTCGCCAATGATGTTATCACTCAGGTTATTCCCTGCCTCCTGAAGGGAATACGGCCAAGGTAACCACTAACCAATCTTTTAGCTGCAGGTCCTAGCCTACCTGCAACCAGAGAGGGCTCTCTCTTTTTAATTTAGCTTCGTTTTGGAGTATTTTAGGCTAGTTATGATGAATAGGGTTTTGATTTAAGTTTGTTGGATGGTGATTTCAAACAGAGCTGAGGTGCAAGTGTAACACAGTTTATTCCATTGGGCAGTGGAGTTAATGAAAGTGTACAACTGACAGTGTTTTCTCTTAGAAAAGGCAATTCTACACAGCAAGACAATAAATCTAGGGACAATTTTAAAATCAAGAAATTGATGGAATGTGGTCAGGAAATGAGAGGCAATTAAGAATCTCTCATTATGCTGGTAGAGGGAAGGTGGTTGAATATTATCTAGGAGCAGTTAATAATTCCTAAGTAGTATTCAAAATGAAAGAATTAGTGGAAATAGGAGCAACTAAGAATTCCTATTTATGACTAATTTTGAAGAAAACATAGTTAATCAATATTGAACACAGAGTGTATTTAAACAAATTCTGGGCTATTCTTTTCCTCTGTTACTAAGATTATGAACATATATGAATTTTTCAAACACAGAAAGTGCAAACGCAGGTTAGAGAAACTTATTGATCCATAGAAAAACACATGAATTATGTAGCAGGTCCCAGAACACCAAATCCACCTTCATATGGTCCAAAAACAGTGAACTTCAACAGCCATTTGTATTAAAGAGTCTCAGAATTTACAGCGCAGTCCAGAGAGAAAATCACCAACCCCTAATACATTCTATGGGGAGGTATTTATACAAAAATGAGATACAAAATATCTTGCAGATAAGTCTTCATGCAATAAATTTCTTTACCAACTCTTCAAAAAAAGTAAATGAGGGAAATAAATGCTGCAGTAATTGTTGGTGTGCATAGTTGTCCAATTTGTCAGAGATATTTGACTTTCTGGACTGAATGAGTCGGCAAGAGCTGCGTCTTTAATCTGCGGGTCCTACTTTTGTTGTCTTGCTGTCCATACTTGGTATTTTATTAATGAGCTGTAGTCATAATTTGATCCTTTCCTTCTGCTGTTTTTACTGGTTGACAGGTGGCCCTTGTATCTAAATTTGCTGACCTGTAGCTAACCAAAAATCTGTGGCTGATCAGAAGGGAACAAAAATCAAATTACTTGGGTAGAACTTCTAGCATTGCTTGCCACCAATCATCTGGAGGTAGTTGATGTCTTCGTATCTTTATGAGTGTTTCATCAGCTTTAGTGTATCTATAAAAGTTTGGTGGAAACTCAAAAAGATGACTTATCTCATGTTCAATGTAAAACAGGTTTTCTAATTTGTCATAAAGACTCTGTCCAGAGGGAGGCCCTGTTTCTTCTGAGGTACTTGAGGATGATGTAATCTGATTGGAAACATAGTTATTGATTCTGGCAGTATATTGTTCATAGGTCAGTAGTTTTCCAGCGCTAGTCAATAGGCTGGGTAATCCTCTGCTCTGCAATGCTATCTTTTTTAACTTGAAGTCATTTATTTCTGCCTGCATTTCCTGGCACTTTCTTTCTAGAGTCTGCACAAAATTTCTCATGGTCAGCACCTTTTTTGCTGTCAGAATAGTATTTGTCCTACTACTGATGTCTAATGCTGCCAACTCCTCTTTGGTATGAGTGTTCAGGAAGTGAATCATTTTATTGGCCTGCTCAGGCATATTTCCCGATGCTACTCTAGCCCTTTGAGTTTCAAATTGAGCTAGGCCTATCAATTCTATTTGTTCATGTATGGCCTAAATTGATCGCCATTGGCCAGTGATTGACTGGCCAATTTTGGCCCACAAAATCTTCTTGATTTCAGCTAAAGTTTTGTCCAAAGTCAGCTCCCTCTCTAAGGCCTTTATTTTGTTGTCCAAGGCTTTTCTTTCTCTTTGTTTCTCAGCCACTGTCATCTTGGACTTATCATAGTTTGCCTCTAGCTTGGCCAACTTTTCTTTGGCCTCTTTTACCTCTGTCACCTGAACTTCTAGCTCTTTGACTGCTCTCATCATTTCTTCCATACTCATGCTAGATTCTGGTGCTGTTGTTGTTGTTGCTGCTGCTGTAGCATCTATAGTTGATGTAGTTGTTGTGGATGCTGAAATCACAGGAGGGATTGCTGCTGCTTGTGTGAGAGGAATAGTGACAATAGTTGGAGCTTTTGGAGGTGGCTGGGAGGTCAACTCTCCTTGCTTGCCTTGCAATGCTCTCTCCAGCTCTTCCTCCATCTGAATTATTCTTTGATTCATCCTCATGAGCAGATCCATTATATCATCACCTTCTTTCTCTTACACAAGTTCTGGAGTTTGAGGGTGGATAGTTGCAGGCAGCCTCACTTGTTTTTTGAGTGCAACAATATCATATTCTTTCTTCTTTATAAGGGCCTGGATGCCTTTAGGATCCTTCTGAGGATCATGTCCTAGTTCCACAATGATTTCCTCCAATGTCTTTATTTTGTTATCTTTGGCCAAGGAAGACATTCTCTCCAAATCCAACTGAGTGTTTGTGTTTTTTAATGATTCCTTCAGTTGATGGGCCAGCGTAGCCTTGTCTGCTAGAGTGGCATAGGCCATTTCACCTGTTTTCTTGTGAAGCTCTATTTGGTCCATCAGGTGTATGTCCTTGGAGAGGACCTCTAAGTTGGTCTTTATATATTCTGCAGCTATCTGTGGCTGTGGTATTTTAGGCTTAAAATGAGTTAGAATCATCTTTTCCTCCTTAAAGTCATAAGCTGCCATTAATCTCTGCTGTTTGGAAGGTGTTGCCTTGAGAAACTGGTCATACAGTTGTACTCTTAATAATTCATTTTGAGCCTTGATTTCCATGAAAGCTCCTTTAATCCCAGGTGGTTGCTTGCTTTGCTGCCTTGAATAAGACACCTCCATACCATGTCCTCTCTCTTGCTCTTGTTGGAATGAGCTAGTAGGTGTGTGCTAGCTAGTTTCCCTCTCTCTTCTCGGGCTTTCTATTATTTCTTCACTAATTTCTTCCTCAACTTGAGGATCAACTCTTTGCCTTTTGGCCTTTGGCTGCTGTGTTGAGCCACTAGCAGGTGTAGTTTCTTCCCTATCTTGCTTCTTGACTCTTTCCTCATTAAGAGGAGTCTGTAATGCTGGAATCTGTGGTGCCTCGGTCTGCTGTGGAGGGGCCTGCCCTTGACCCTACTCTTTTGAGGTAGTAGGCTGTTCAGTCACTGTTTCTTTCTCTGCATCCATTACCTCCTTTCCTTTTGTTGTACCTGTTGCTGGTGTAGACCTTTATTGGGCAGCTTGTGAAGGTGTAGCAGTTGATGTGCCTTCTCCAACTCGTTGTGGTAGTTTCAATGTCACCTACTCACAAGAATCCAAGTCAAGAGTTTTTTCCAAATCTATCATATTTTTCTCCATTACTTCTTCTTGGGTGAACTCTTCAACTAGTGTACCTTCCAGCCACTCCTCTTGGTTGGAAAATTGTTCTATTTGTGGGATTTTGCAATGTTCATAGGTTGACAGCCTATATTTTATTTTTCTGGCATTGATATTTGGTCAGCATCTTGCCAACCTTCTTTCTTGTTTATGACAAAGGGGCCTAGTTGGTCTCTAATTTTCAACTGAGCTTTTTTCTTGGCACTATGAAAATGAATTAAATCTAAATTAATGAGTTGCCTGTAATACTCCAAGGCAAATAGTCTCATTGGTACATGTCTTTGCAGCCTGTAAGGACAGAGCTCACAGCCATAGATCCTAATGACAGTGTGATTTTGGTAGAAGTACCAGTCACCCATTTTGTAGTTCTTTGAAAGCTGTAATATTTTCTGCATGTCATAGGATAGCCTAGGAGGAGGAGTTCTTTTCAGGAGACAAGAAACTGGATAGAAAAATAGGTCGATGAACTCACAGTAAGAGTAGGGGGAATTGTGGACTTCATGAAAGACTGAGGTCCACAAAATTACAGACCTCTTTTCTCCTTTAGAGTCCAATCTTTTGATGGGGCATTGGAAGCAATCTGGCTGATAAAACATGAATAAATGGTAGATGTAAGAAGAGTATTTGAAGACTCCCTCCCTATCTAGCTTCATTAGTTGATCATGTATCTTATTGGAGATGAATTTGGCATAATTGTACTTGACAGCAGGGGGCTGTCTTGGGCTATATGCAGACAGCAGGACCAGAATAGTTTCATCAATGTGCTCACTTATTTTGAAACCCAACACATAGGATGTCATATCAACTAACAACTTGCCTACTTCATTGAAATTTACATAGAGAAAAGAAGGTGGCTCTGTATGATGGTGATCTGCTCTCATGAATACTTTGGCAATTCAGGCTATTTCTGAGTTGGAAAGTTTAGGACCTTCATCAAGCAGGAATTTCATAGAGAGAGCGACCAAAAGTTGAGTTTGCTTGAAGTTTAGCATTTGGTTGATTGAATCAGGAGTTATATGGAAGAGGATGCTCCCAGATGCAGAATTGATTGCTCTTTGATTTGGCTCATAGTTTTCAGCACATAGGTGGATTATTTCAGGGAAAATGTTGACAGAAGGGAGGAAGTAAATGGGCAAGTTTGATTCCCATATTCCATACATATCACAGTTGTTCAAAAAACTGTTTCTCAATTGACAGAATGTGTGTAAGTGATTTCTGTCACCCACCAAGTCTTGAATTATGTGGTCCCTATCAGCCAAAGGCAGCACCTCTAGTTCCTTGTGAGGTGCATTGAGAGGAGTGATATTCAAGGCTGCTGGAGTGGCCATCTTTAACTTCTCTGTGTTTGTAATCTGGAATTTGGAATAGTGCAACAACTGAAGACTGAAAACTACCTTTGAGGCTTTGTCAAGGAGCTGAAGACTGAGCTTTGATATAGAACTAGCCTCACTGTGTAAAGTTTATGGTATAAAGGCAAATTTTACAGAGTTTAGACAGGGTCTTTTAATGAGTTTGCTGGATTTTACAGGCTCTATGAGTAAAATGCAGAGGAAATGGGATTGAGCTTTAGCCCAACGGGTGAAATTTCGCAGAGGATTTTAACAACTGAACTCAATGCATGGGCAGTTTGAAGAATCTGCCGACGGAAATGGGCTCAAAGTGCGTTTTAATGGTCAGTTTGCAGAGGATGGCAAAGTTTGCCAGTTTGTTTTTGGATAATGGCTCACATAGTAAATTAACCGGTGGTGATGCAGAGGTAGTAGTGCAAATTTCCATTGAATTTTAGTTCCTCAGTCAATTTTAATGGTGAATTTTTTGAAAAAATAGGGTTTATGGTGAACAAGGGGTAAATACCTATTTTTGATGGCGCATAAGGCAATTAGGAGGTACAGTGCTGAGCCGAAGGGCTGAATTTGCAGAAGGAACTCATTTGGTTGGCTAGGAGGAGTTTTGGAGGCAAATTCGTCGTAAACGACATGCACGTTCTCCATAAGCGCATAATAGAAAATAAGCAAAACCCGTCATTTTCACGACATTTTAACGAATTTTGGACATTTTAGCGCTTCTAGGCGCTTTTTCGGGATGACGTCATCATGACATATTTTTGGCGCATAGTGGGTACGGAGAGTGACGTGGCAGCTGACGTGTATGGTGTCGTGGCAGACGACACGTTGGTGGGGTGGTGATGTCAGCGGGTGATGTGGCAGCACTGCAGGGGAGCGGGGGGGCCGACGTGTACGTGACGTCATTGGTGACGTGGGCATGACGTCAACGGGCAGGTGGCGGGCGGTTTCCGGTTTTCCCGCACCGCTTTTGGCCCAGGGTGGTATTGCAGAGGGGAGCTTCGATCACGCCGGGAGATTGACGCGTGGCAGGGGTATGGTAGCAATACCGCCTATCCCCTGGACGCTAATCTTCAGCGGATAAGGGGCTCCGATATTGCCGCCAGCCGTCAAATCTACGGCGTCGGATCGAACGGTGGACGGGTGTTAAAAGCTGCGGGGTTTCACAATGAGGGGGGCCCGCGTATTATTTGACGTTAAATAATGCTTCGGGGGGTAATAAAATTTGGGTTATATGGGTTTTATGTATTTTATACAGTGCGGGTTTGGTTATTAGTTTAACCAAATGTTAAACTAAACCCATTATATATATGCACGCGGGGTTATTAGTATGGTTTAGGAGGGGGGTTCAACTGTGGTTATTTATTTAACCTGAGGTTAAATAAACCTGACGGTTTACACATGAAAGGGCTATTATTAAAGTCCCAAATGAACTTAATAATCCCCCGAGACTGTTATATGGCTATAGTTGCCAATGGGTAGGGATATTTAGATTTTTTGGGTTTTTTTTATATAGTTTTTGTATGATAGGGATGGGGAAATACTTAAGGGAGCTAAAATAATAAAGTTAAATGTTAATATGACTTTATGGAATGAGACTGCATGGATAGATGCTAAGTTTGTAAAGTGAAAACTTAGACATAAGAAAATGAAAGGAGTATGGAATGATGATTTTTACACAAGAAATGTGGCTTCTTTTCCTTAAGTAAACTCAGAGTTTGACTTAGCACTTCTCCTAGAATGAAGTGAAACATGAATATTGGGCAGATCCCAAGGTCCTTGAGGGGATGTTAGTAAAATATTTCTGGGGGAACGATGGGGAAATTAGTCATGCTTCCATTGTTTTGCAGTCCAACAACTGCCATGGTACCAATGTCATTGATGATATGAGTCTTTCTTGACAAGACAAAAAGTGATTATAACCTTGCTTCTGCAACCTCAAACTACCTACCCAGCCTAATACACCTAGCATTTTTTCTTCCTTTGGATTGGGTGCATTTGGACTAGCAAACCCTGATTGTCCTCTTTTCTTTTGACTGTCCTCATATCTAAATGTACCCTTATCTCTTCCAAGGGCCCATATTAAGCAGTTGGGATCCTTAATTTCTCTACCTATATACTCATCTGCCAAGCTTGAACTGTTTGGACAGATATTCATTCTCTATTCTACAACAACAAATTTAAATATGGAGTGGTCCAGTTTGAACTGTTGGGCCATCCATCAAGCATGATAAGCAGCAGTATCTCCACATTGTGAACTTGCAAATAAGATAACAGTGGCATTTTGATTGGCCACTTTCTTGGTATTTTGGTTTGGGGTTCATTTTTACTATTTTTCTGACCAATTCATTTTCTTTCCTTTTGATTATTCTTTTAAGGCATACCCTCTTTACTTTTTTTAATTTTCTTTGTCTGTATACAAAATATGGAACCTTTGCAACATGCAAGGATGAACATATTTGGCACTTCCATAGTCAATCATGAAAAATGAAACCTATTGGTATAGGAACCTAACACAGCCAACCACTAGGCTAGCAAGGGAAATGAGTCGAGATAGTGGAGAGGATTTGGTCTTATCTTTGCAATACGTTCTCTTAATCAGGTTGATTTGGAATTAAATTACTTGTCTCTTTTGAACATCATCTTGAACCTATCTTGGCAGTGTCTTCTATTTGGCCTTGGAAAACTAACCCTAAGCTATTATTTTCTAAGTTTATTCCTTTGTTATTGGGGTAGTATGCCTCATATTATAATAGGAAATATTAATTGATCTCAACATCTCCCTTTTTGCATACCCAAGATGTTTCATGTTACATTCTTCCTTTGGTTATTACCATCTTCCCACTTAACACATTTTCCTATATGAACTTGTTGTGATTTTATCCAAAGTTTCTTTTATCTCCATAAGATGTTAATTTTCAATTTGCCTCACTTTTTTATTTCTCCTTTAAGGTTGAAGTTATTGAATAATACTTTTACTTCCTCTTGGTGTTTATTTTTCTACTAAACTCTTTTGTAGCATTCATGTATGTTGATTTTAACTTTATCCTATGTATGAGGAAACTTTCTTCTACTATGCCCTAATTGTTGAGTTATTTTTTACATGACGGTCTCCATGTGTTATTTCCCCTTTCAAAGTATTCTGTGGATCCTATTGGGTATCCAACTCTTTGTGTATTAGAGTATTATATTCCTTATAGCCATGAGTGCTATTGAATTATGGCGTATGGAGTTCTTATCTTCATATAAGTGATCTAAAATGGATCTTAACCAATGAATAGGTGAAACTCAATGCTTACAATCCAAGTCAACAGTTAAAGAAGCTTAAGCAAGCTATGTAAAACAATGCAATTGTGAGGATGAATGAAGAAAAAATGAATGTGAGAGAAAAAAAAAATAGTTGAAACGGAAAAAATAGGAGAGAAGGCTGAGGACTTGGAAGTGAAGGGACATGGTTGTTGGCCTTTCCCCTACCCTCCCAGCTCTCCATGTTTTCTCCCTCTCTCATTCTCAAGAAGCATTTTTTTTTTGGCCAAGAAGAGGAGTATGAATGGCTTTGTATCCAAAGATTGTTGAATGAATCACTCTGCCCATTCAAAGTTGGCTTTTGGGTTTCTACAATAAGATTCTTGTGTTCATTTATTGGTTGTTGTGTTAAATGTTGTCATTTTTTATGCTAAATAGATACATGTTTATTTAATGATATTTGAATGTTTTCTCAGCTACAAATGAAGAACCCCAATTACTTCAGAATGTCCCTCGCCCACTTCCCTTCGAACTCTATGACATGTGGCTATCAAAACTTGTTTGTTTTTAGCTAAGTTTCCATTATAAGTGCTTGATTTTAGAAATTCATATTTACTAAGTTGAATTTCCTCTCTTGGGTTTTTTTCTCTCTCCCTACATACCATTGAGCATTCCCACAATTAAGTGCATCATAATTCTTTCTCCCTTGGTTGACTACTAATCAGGTTGAGTTAAATTATCTTTGGCTTGGTCAAATTCATTTTTGCAAAGCTGATTTTTTCCTCCCATTCTCCATATGGTTGCTTGTTTGCATAAAAAAGACAGTATGTGGTTGTATGGACCACACACAACATAAATACACTCTTCCTCTCTCATTGAACAATTAAATTAGTTGTTGGGTGTTTAATATTGCATGGTTGATATTCCTTTAGCTGGTTGATTTTCATTGCTTGGTTCAATTTCTCTTTTGCATGGGCTAGTTTAATCATTTATGGAAACACATTAAAGTTGTTTGACATTTCCATGGGTTGTATAAACCTTTGGAGGCCTTCACATAGAATTGACACATTATATGCATCTCTAATGGGATACACGTTGTCCTGGTGGTTTGAGTGGATCACTTTATCAATTTTTTAATTGAATGAGTTGAATAACAGATGTCGTAATTATCATATCAAAAAAAAAAACATGGGACAAACCATTGTTCATGTAATGTTACCCTAGTCAACTTGTTGGCATTTGATGCTCTAGTATTATTCTATCATTTATTGTAGCAAATCCACCACAAGAATCAGGAATCTATGATTCTAGTCAATTCATAATGGAAGAGAAAAAGAGAGGAAGGGAAAGGCTACTTATATGTGAGTCCATGCTTCACATGCGTTAACATACAACTATAACCAACAATCACCCTAAGTTATGGCTAGTGCAATGCATATGAAGGTTTAATTGAACTATCATCAAATTCTCGATATTATAAGAACCACATTCAAAATCCTCATGTGACTTTGCATTGAGGAGAAAGGAGTGTGTTAAGTTGTGCCAGAGAGGGTATTATAGTAGCTCGTGAAACACCAACATCATTATGTGGTTTTTGTATGCGGTGTAATAATTTGGCTGCAAGTGTTGCTTGCTTCTTAGCGAAATTTTAGAGAGTACAAATTTCATATGTAATGGCATGAAGAGAGTTTTGATTCCATATGGGTTTACTATTTCTTGTCATATATGTGATTTATATTTTTTCTATAGTGTGGCAAATAAGTATTCAATGTTTCTTTAGAAAAACTATTCACGTTTTATCCACAAAGTGAAAGGTGGATTGTATGTTGCACTGATGAGTGTTAAGTACCAGAGCACATAGTCCTTCCACCATCTTGTTGTAGTCAAGAGACCTTAGAGACAACATCCATGTGGAGCAATTCCTTGACACTAAATTCCCAAATAGTTGAATCATTCTTTTATACCTCAGGAGGAGGAACAATAAGAGAAGTTGCATTTCGATTTGGATTGAACACAAAAGCTAAAATACATAGACCTAGTTTTCATATTGGACAACATGCCACATAGAGTTTTTAGGCACAAAGTGGTTGCAAAGCCTTGATTTTATTTGTTGATTATTGTTACTTTTTAGGTGGTTGTATTCTATATAGGCTGCATGGAGAGAATTGCTCACTATCCAGGACAAGAAGAGAGGACCTTATGTAGGGTAGAGGATAGAGGCCTAGTGACCCATTTAAGAATAGAGCACTCTAGCCAAGACTGTGATAAAGAGAAGAAATAAAATTCCAAATATTATTTGTGTTGGTGAAGAAAATGGGCTATAAGTTGCTCATTTATAGATCATATGGTGTTAGAGCAGTTGCATCCTTGATCATGACAGCTACCATAACTTTGAACAGAATATTGTAGTCCTGAAGAGAAGTTGGGAGACTTATGGGTTAGAAATTCTCAACTTAAAGAAGAAAATAAACACTTGAAGGAGCAAGTCTAGATGTTGAACAAGAAGGTGGTAGAGATGGAGCATAAATTTGAGACCTCTACCAAATTGTTTTTTTTATTATGGTGGTGGAATTGACAACTAGTCTATGCTCGTACTCACTTGACATGGGGTCAATTCCAACCGCTACCACTATAACCTCTAGGCATGCCAATGCAGACTATCGTGGGGCACATAAGGCTAATTGGGGGTTTGAACCAACAATGTCATAAGGAGCACCTTAATAGTACCTCTATCGCAAATTGATATACACCTCGGGGGAAAACCTCTTCCAAATTGTCTCCATTTCTTAATAAATCATTTGAGGAGTGCTAAGTCTCTCTCGTTGTAGTTAAGACATATTGGGACAAGTAAAGAATGTAAATTTTGACACCTTGGCTGGATGGTCAAATAGTGGGATAGTTGGTAGGAAGATAGATTCACATTGTGTTAATTTTGGTAGCTTAGGAACAAATTCCCACCTTTGGAAAACTCTTTTCCCTTGGAATAATTTAGTTTGGTCAAGGTAAAATATTATTTTTAATGAAAATCCCTCAAGTACAAAAAATTTAGGTCAGCCTAAAGTCATAATTGCGTCTCCAGATCAAGACATTTCATTTGGACATCACATCAACACATATTCTCTCTCTCTCTCTCCTCTTCTGATCGGTTTGTACAACTCTAAAGCAAGGTAGCTAAGCTCACACGTGGGAAGGGAAGAAGGGAAATTTTGACATATGCATTGAATTTCCTACTAGGATAGTTTGACTAGATGTTGACCAAGTTTGGCTTCATGTTTTGACTTGCTTTGACTTGGAAAAATTCAATTTTTGGAGGCTAAATTTTTTGATGGAGGAACCAAAATTTTCTAGGTTATTTGACTGGAGTTAACCATAGGCCTTTGACTATAGTTTTACCATAGATTCTCTCTCATTTGATTGAGTTTCTTTTGGGACTATTTTGACTTGAATTTGACCAAAAAAGGAGGTTGGGTATTTTTTCCTTTAACTTAGTTGATTTGGAGGTTGTTTGACCATTGACTTGTGGGCTAGTTATGGTATCTTTGACTATTGTTGGTTGTGACATAATTGTAGACTTTGACTTATTGACCATATTTGACTTTAAGCTCATCATTTGGATATTTATTTGTTGGTTTTGTTGGTTAGTCAAATCTTTTGGCCTTTGACTCTTGGTTGACGAATTGGATCATTGTAATCTATATATTGAACGTTTGATGACAATCTAATAGAAGAAGAATTTGAAAGGGTTTTCCCCCTTGTTAGATTTTTCCTTGGTCTTTGACCAAATCTTGTGTTTCTTGTTGTTGATGTTTGTTGCCTTCTATTATACCTTGCATTTATTGTTCTATCAATAATTGTTATTTATCATTGGAAGATTAATTTTGATTTCTAATTGAAGAAAGAATTGGGCTAAGTGATTGTACTAAGCATAAAACAATGGTAAATTAATAAGAGATCAGAGTTTGAAGACAAGCCCAAGGAATCAAGAGACAAGAGAAATCATCTTTGGAAGAAGCCAAAGGATCATATTTGACTTGGTCATGATTCCCACCTCATACTTCAAGGATACATAGAAGTTGGGTGACTCATCAAACTTTGTTTCTTGGAAGATTAGGTTGGAAGTAATATTGGATGACAATGATGTTTTGGAATAAGTGGAAGGAAAAGTACCTGAGCCACTGGAAAATGCTCTTGCTGCTACCAAGTCCAAATACAAGCAAGGTAAGCTAAAATTCAAGAAAAATCTTATTGATTCCTTGAAAGATCATTTGCTTACTTATGTTGAAAAGTTGAAGAAGTCTAAGGATATCTTTGATAAGCTGGTTAGGAAGTATGAGGTCAACAATTTGAATCATATCCTCTCCTTAAAGAATCAACTCAAGGAAATTAATATGAAAAAGGGGAAATCTGTGTAATCCTATGTCATGAGGATATCCCAATTAAGGGATTAATTGTAGACTGCTAGTGAGTATATATCTCATAAAGAGTCGGTGTTCGTCACCCTTCGAGATCTTTCTCCTATTTGGGAAACCTTCATCACTACTATAAGTAACAACGACAACTCCTAGACATTTGATGATATCATTCGTAAGTGCACTCGAGAATAAACCAGGATGATCTCCAGAGGGAGGATTCAAAAGCATGAAGAAGGAGATCCATATGCATTTGTTGGTCAAGACAAGAAGAGGAAAGGTAGAGGGAGACCATATAATCCAAAAAAATCTTCTCCCGAACCCAAGGACTCCAATAGAAGGTATAGAAGAGGCATACCTCAAGTTGAATGCTTCAACTACGACAAGCATGGTCGTTATGCCCAATACTACCCACAAAAGAGAGATGCTCCAAGGTCTAAGTATCACTTCAACAAAAATAGGTTTAATGATAGAAGAAGAGGCAATGATAGAAGAAGGAAAGATGATAGAATAATAAGAGATGCTCCCAATGATCATGAAGAAGGCTATCCTCTGCCGAAGAGTTCAAGGAACACTAGGAAGAGTTCAAGGAACACAATCTAAATATATTGTTGTTTCTGCCCTTTGTAGTTCCTCTCCTACATATTCTTGTGATATTTGGTTGGTGGATAGAGGTTATTCTAGGCATTTCTCTATGTATAGGGAAGTCCTATAAAATATGGTTGAGAGGGAGACTAATCTAAAGATCATCCTTGGGGAAAAGTCTACATATCTTGTGAAGGGATTTGGTTCTATTAAATTTCATTTGGAATCGAGGGAATCTGTTCTTCGTCATGATGGTATTTATGTTCTTATATTAAATAAGAACTTGGTATCTATATTTTCCTTGGAAAACAAAGGAATGAGAGTTTCCTTCATAAGAGGAAAGGTCATAACCTGGACTACGGAATATCGCATGAGGGACGCAATTACCTTAAGATATAGAATTAAAGGACTATATAGAGTCAATGGAAGGTCACTGAGAGAGTTGGTTCATTATAGCAATCATGAAAGTGAGATATGGCACCTAAGGCTATCAAACCTACACTATGAATCCTTGCCTAAAGTTAGAATGTTATTTTCTAGAATGCCTGATGTTCAATCTATTCATGATGGTGTATGCCCAACATGTGATAGTGGAAAGAAGACAATGGGGGCATTTCCCTCTAGGAAAACTAGGACTAATGATATTCTACAACACATCCACTCTGACCTATGTGGACCCATGGTTGTGCACTCCCTTGGTGGATACCTCTACTATATAATATCTATTGATGAACTATCTAAGAAAACATGGATCTTCTATTAAATCATAAGGACAAAGTATTTAACATGTTCAAGGAATTCAAGGTGCTAATAGAGAATCAAGTAGGGAAGAGAATCATAGTTTTCAGTCCGACAGTTGTGGAGAATAGACCTCAAATGAGTTCGTTGACTTTTGCAAGGAGGATTGAATCAAGAAAGAAACTATTGTACCATATAATACTAAGAAAATTGGCGTGTCTAAAAAAAGAATAGGTCTATCATGGAAGTTTCTTGGGCCATGTTGCATGATAAAAATCTATCGAAGTTCCTTTGTGGAGAAGCCACAAATATAGTGGTCTATGTTCAAAACAGGGTTCCTCATTAAGCCCTGGCTGACAAAAATCCCAAAGAAATGTTTACAAGTGTGAAGGTTGATGTTGGTCATCTAAGGATATTTAGTTTCCCTGAGTACTTTCATGTATCGAAGGATAAGAGGAACAAGATGCAAGCCACTGAAAAAAAGGGTACATTTGTTGGATATTGTGAAAATTAAAAGGCCTTTAGAATACATGTGTATGGTCAAAGGAAAATTGAGTTTAGAAAGGATGTAACTTTTGATGAAGAAATTTACTTTGGAAAAGTAAGGGACCTTCCTCTACCTCCAACTGTTGAAAAGAAGGATGATGACATGGACCTACTAGAAGGTCCTTATGTGTCAGAATGTGAGAGGGATATTGTTGATGATCCCATGGAGCCTATGGACCCCTTGGATCCTCCTCCATGTGATCCTTGTACTAGGAAAATACCCCTTTCATTTCGTGATACATTACAGGATGTTGAGAGTCATGCTGCTGCTAGAGGAACCTTTAGAGAAAGTAAGAAGCCATGTCGGTATCTAAGACATATTGTAGCTATGAGCACCATCATACAAGATGAACCTCCCACTTTTGAAGAAGTAGTGAAATTGTAGGCTTGGAAGGATTTCATGGCCGAAGAATATGACCCTATTATGAGGAATGATGTGTGGGATGTTGGTTTGAGACCCAAAGGAAAGTGTTTTGTGACATTGAAGTGGCTATTCAAGATCAAGCATGGAGATTATGGGAGTTTTGAGAAATATAAGGTAAGGTTCATGGATAGAGGTTTCTCCCTGAAAGAGGGAGAATATTATGATGACATCTTTGCACCAATTGCTTGATACACTACTATTCGTTCTATTGTTTCCCTTAGTGAAATTCAAGGATGGAACCTTCACCAAATGGATGTAAATATTACATTTCTACATGGAATAGTACAAGATGAAGTATTCATTGAGAAACCAATATGATTTGAAGTTAAAGGTAGGAAAACTCATGTTTGCAGGCTGAAGAAATCTCTATATGGTTTGAAGAAAACTACCAGATCCTAGTATGACTACATTGATAGTTACCTAGTGAAGCTTGGATTCATGAGAAATAATCTTGATCCAAACCTCTACTTCAAAGTGGTCCAAGATATGCCTTTTATTTTGGTTTTATATGTTGATGATCTATTCTTAATAGGAAGTGAGCCTTTGATGCTCAAATATAAGAGGGAGTTGGCCTGTGAGTTCAAAATTAAAGACCTTGGTTTGATGCATTTATTCCTGGGATTAGAAGTGTGGAAAATGCTACAGATATTTCACTATATCAAGGAAACATGTGAAATTTTTAGAAGGATTGGAATGGTAGAATTCAAGTCCCTAGCCACATCGATGGAGATGAATTTCAATAATTTATGTGGAGATGTTGCAAGACCTAATTTGGTGAATCCCTCTCAGTATGGACAGTTGATTGGGGCCATGATGTTCCTCGTCAGCACCTATCCAGACATATGTTTTGAATTTAACACTTTGATTCAATTCATGACTAAGCCTCTTCATGCACATTGGGTTGTTTCCAAGCATGTTTTGAGATATTTGCAAGAGATGATTAATCTTGGTCTCAGATATGCTATCAAAGATGTGAGACTTCATGGGTACACTGATGTTGACTGGGTGGGAAATATTATTTGCAGGAAGAGCACATAAGGGTGTTGCTTTTTTTTGGGTTTCTCCATGATATATTTAATGAGTAGGAAACAGAAGTTTGTATCTTTGAGCAAGGCCAAGAAAAATTATATTGTTGCTAGCATCGCTAGATGTGAAGAAGCATGGTTGAGAAAGATCTTTGGAGAGTTATTTGAGCAGGTCCTAGATACAGTAGTGATATATTATGGAAACAAGAGTGGGATCTGATTAGCAGAGGATCTTGTGTTTCATTACAATTCCAAGGATATTGAGATCAGGTATCAATATATTTGAGGCATGGTACTGAGAGGAGCTATGAGACTCCATCATATTTCAACTGATGAGAAGATACGAGATATGCTCACAAAGGCTTTTCCAAAAGGAAGTTTTGGGTCTATAGAGAGAAACTTGGAATAATGAAGGTGACCCTCCTGGGTAAGGGCCCAATTGATCGAGAACACTAAGCTATGCTCTTCCCCCTTTTTTGATCTCATAAGGAAAGGAATTGAGTTAGAGATCTCTTAGGGTTGAGGGAACTCACGATAAATAGGTGTGTTTGATCCTTACCTCATAGTAAGTGTGTATATCCCCTATTTTCATTGCAGGGTTGTGTTAGATCCTTAACTCATGGTAAGTATGTGTCTCCCCCTACCAAGTATACCCCAGTATGCATCTTACCCACAAGTTGGGCTTGTTGGGATTGACACCCGTCTGGCCAATGGGTGAAGAGAGTTGGGTGTGTCTTATCCTTACCTCTCATGTTAAGTATGTATATCTCCCAAGTTCTGTGGGTTTTGTCTGACCCTACCTTCCACAATAAGCGTGTATCTTCTCGCAAGGTAGTGGACGCATGTGTTTTACCACTAACTCTTAAGGGTTAAGTTGGGAAGATCATCAAACAATAGGATAGTTGTGATCCTTACCCCATGGTAAGTAGTATCTTTCCTATTGTCCTTAGATAGAGGGTGGTAACTTGAGCAACCCTAAGATGTCAAATTATTCTTCATTAGATTCAATATTTTTTCAGCAGATGAGCATAGATGAGACATGAACTATTTCAGTGATGACAATGACTAGATGATATTTATGATGCAGTTAGAAATTTCTCCCTAGTTGAGAGGGAGTGTTAATTTTGGCATATTAGGGACAAAATCCCTCCGTTGGACAACCTTCCTCATCCAGATAAGACCCTCTTCTCCCTTGGAAGAATTTAATTTGGTCAAGGAAAATCTTTTTTTTGATGAAAAACCCTTAAGTACACAAAATTTCAGGTCGACCTAAAGTCATAATTGGGTCTCCAAAGAAGCATATAAATAGACATCAAGGGAACCTCATTTGGACATCACATCAACACATCTTCTCTCCCTCTCTCTCTCCACTTGCGATTGGTTCATACAAGTCTAAAGAAAGGAAGTTGAGCTCACAATTGTGAAGGGAAGAAGGGAAAATTTGAAATCTGCATTGAATTTTCTACTAGGACTGTTTGACTAGTCATTGACCAAGTTTGACTTCATGTTTTGACTTACTTTGACTTGTAAAGGAGTTTGAGTATTTTGACCTTCTACTGAGTTGATTTGGAGGTTGTTTAACCATGGACTAGTGGGTTAGTTGGGCATCTTTGACTATTGTTGATTGTGATAGAATTGTGAACTTTGACTTATTGACCAAATTTGACTTTGAGGCTCAATATTTGGATATTGATTTGTTGGTTTTGTTGGTTAGTCAAAGTTGTTGACCTTTAACTCTTGGTGGATGAATTAGAACATTGTAATATCTTTGTTGAACATTTGATGGCAATCTAATAGGAGAAGAATTTGAAAGGGTTTTCCTCCTTGTGGGATTTTTCCTTGGTCTTTGACTAAATCTTGTGTCTCTTTTTGTTGATATTGGTTGTCTTCTATTGTATATTGCATTTATTGTTCTATCTACAATTGCAGTTTATCATTGGAAGATTAATTTTGATTACTACTTGAAGAAAGAATTGGGTTAAATGACTGTACTCAGCATAGAATAGTGGTAAATTAACATAGAGATAATGGTATAGCTGCAACAAGAGTTGGAGAAGAAGGAAACATTGACAAAGCTCCAAGTAGTTATCAAAGTAGCACTGAGAAGCAAGGGCAACACCGTGATGGAGAAGATCACTTTGGTAAGTTCATCTTCCTTGGACTTCTCTCAAGAACACTTTTCTGATTTTGAAAATCATACTAGAGGTATCAATTCCAAGCTCTTGGGTGAGACAAACTATGATAGACAAGGGTTAGGGAAGAGAAGAGAAGGAATATTGAGCCCCATTCTAGCTACATTATGGGTCAAACATGAAGGCTTAGGCTTCAATGGAAAAATTGAAAATCCCATGTCCATGAAAACTAAGAAAAGTTTTACGAAGGTTATATACATGCTAGATTTGGTCTACTCATCACAAACGTCTACACTTACACTCAAAGAAAGTAGAAAAAAAAAAAGACTAGGAGGCCTACCTCAAACAAGACATTCCTTGTTTTTCATTGCTACAACAAGAGACACCATAACATTTCCAATTGTTGGTTCATAAAGGCATTCTCATTTTTTAGGAAGAATTGTTGGGTTGTGTTATATTCTTTCCACGACTAACCCACGTATTTAATCGGGGTTTATAAGGGGGGAGGAGCCCCCTCTTTGTTGTGCCGATTACGTAGTGGGGGGAGTCATAGGGGGTTTGAGGGGTGCAAGTAACCCTACTCTATGGGGTCCGGGGCATCGCCCTAGAAAAGTTTGGTTTTGGGCCCTATATTAGGTTAGGTGGGCCTAGCTATGGTTTTTTCCGTGTTTTTCGCACACGGTTTTGGACGCAATGATTTTCGGTCCATGGTTTTGGATGCGATGGTTTTCGGTCCATGGTATTGGATGCTTTGGAATGTATAAATATGTATTATAACATTGAAAGGAACATAATGAAAAATCAAACTGGTAGTCTCGGTTTTGGGATCTAGGGGAAAATCTCTATGTATATGTGTTTTATGTGTTATGCTCTCACATTGTTTATTTCCCTTGTTTTAAAATTCGTATGCAAGTAATATTTGTATGGGGTTAAAACCTACATTTGGTATTAGAGTTGTTTTGGCTTCAAGGGGATGCCTTTGTTGCTGAGGGGTTTCACTTGGGCATGTGGTAGACCCCTTTCAATGGGAGATCTGTGGGATCGATTCTGGTGGTGAAAGAAGATGGCAAGTAGTGGAAAGATGGAGATCAAGAAATTTAATGGTGAGAGTTTTGAGTTGTGGAAACTCAAGGCGGAGGATCTATTGGTGGATAAAGATTAGTGGATCGTGGTAGATCTGGGTACTAAACCAACGTGAGTATCTGATGAAGAACGGAAGAAGTTGGATCGGATGGCAAAGAGCATAATACGATTGTGTGTCTCAGATTCAGTATTGCTGAATGTATCAGGGGAAGCTACGACGAAGGATTTGTGGGACAAGTTAGGGACTTTGTACCAATCTAAGTCTCTGGTGAATAAACTGTTCCTACGGAAAACACTGTATAACCTGAGGATGAAAGATGGAGACTCGGTGACAGAGCATCTGAATGCATTTAATACTGTGGTAAGTTAGTTATCATATGTTGATATTAAAATTTCAGATGAAGATAAGTGCATCAGTTTGTTGTGTTCTCTACCAGATTCGTGGGATATTCTGGTTATTGCAATAGGTAGCAATGCAACTGCTTTGCAGTTTGACGAAATAGTCTCAGCCTTGCTGACGGAGGAGATGAGACGGAAAAATATGGACAACTAGAATGGTGATGCCTTGTCTATACGAGGACGGTCCCAAAATAGAAACAAAAATAAGTCATCGAGTGGGAGTTCTAAATCTAAAGGGAGATCTAAATCTCTAGGAAAACCTATAAAGGTGGTGTGCTAGAAATGCGGAAAGAAAGGGCACTTCAGAAGGGACTGTGAATCTAAAGCTCTTGATAGAAGAAAGGGATCTGATGATGCTCCTTTTGTAGAGGTGAAAACCACCTCAGATGAAGGTGGGGATGTGTACTTGGCTTCTTCAAGTACACATGTAGATCATGAGGCATGGTTGATTGACTCAGGAGCATCGTTTCACTTCACTCCCCATAGAGATTGGTTCTACGATTATGAGAAATACGATGGTGGTGATGTCTTCTTAGGGGATGATAGGAAGGCTAGAATTTTTGGTCGCGGAAAAGTAAACTTGAAGTTGCAAGGTGGAAGGGTTAGAACACTTCCAAGTGTTCTACATATTCCTGCATTGGCCAGAAATCTGATTTCTGTAAGCAAGCTGGATGATGCAGGTGTAAAAACAGTGTTCGAGAAGGATACCTGCAAGATGGTTCGGGGGGAATTGGTATTGATGCGGGGAGTTCGAATTGGAACTTTGTACAAGCTGCAAGGTAGCACTGTTGTTGATGGGTGAAATAGTTCTGTGGTTCCCGAAAGTGGAGCAGAAAATCTAGTGGTCTTTGGAGAGAAGACGGTGCCGTGGCATCAAAGGCTTGGACATATTGGAGAGAAGGGCCTTCGAATACTTCATGGTAAAGGTATGGTAGAAGGTATGAGTAATAGCTCTCTATATTTTAATTTATGTGAAAATTGGGTATATGGGAAGCATAATCGGGTGAGTTTCGCCTCTGGTAGTAAGAGGGCAAAACAGATATTAGAGCTTGTGCACAATGATGTGTTTGGACCTATGAAGGTTCCATCACTGGGTAAGTTTGTGTACTATGTATCATTTATAGATGTCTTCTCAAGGAATACATGGATATATTTCCTTAAGAAGAAATCTAAAGTCTCTAACAGGCTTAAAGAATTTAAGGCTTTGGTGGAAAACTAGACAAAGAAGAAGATAAAGGTGTTGAGGACAGATAACGGTGGAGAGTGTTGCAGTAAGGAATTTGAAGAATTCTATAAGAAGTGTGGTATAGCAAAACAGAAGACTACTCCATATACACCGCAATAAAATGGAGTTGCAAAAAGAATGCATAAGAGGTTGATGGAAAGGGCAAGAAGCATGCTTAATGATGTCGGATTAGGATAGGAATTATGGGCAGAGGTGTTGGAGACATCATGTTACCTAGTCAATAGATCACCTTCATCAGTGTTGGAGGATAAGACTTCACAAGAGGTATAAACTGGTAAGAAACCCTCTGTTTCACATCTAAGGGTATTTAGATGTGATGCATAAGTACATGTTCCAAAGGAGAAATGGACCAAGTTGGATAGTAAATCTGAAAAGTGCATCTTTATTGGGTATAGGGATGGTTTAAAGGGTTATAAGCTTTGGAAGCCAGTAACAAGGAAGGCTATGTATAGTAGAGATGTGGTGTTTAGAGAGGTGAAAGATGTTATTAAACATGAAGTCCAGCCAAAGGAACCTGAGAAGATATAGTTTGAGCTAAAGGAGGAAGAATTAGACTCTATAACAGAGGAGGAATTAGAGTATGAAGAGCCACAAACTTCGGGCGTGAGAAGATCAGTTCGAGAAAGAAGGAAACTAGAAAGGTATAGTCAATCTACACTCTATTCAATTTTTTCTTTATCTATTACTGATGATGATCCCAGTACTGTGAAGGAAGCAGCAGATTCAGAGGATGGAAAACTCTGGAAAGAGGCCATGGTTGATGAAATGGTAGCTTTGCACAAAAATGAGGCTTGGGATCTAGTGGAGTTGCCAGCTAGAACGAAACCCATTGGTAGCAAATGGGTGTTCAAGAAGAAGACAAATGCAGAAGGAAAGGTGGAGAAATACAAAGCTCGGTTGGTAGCAAAGGTTATTCCCAGGTACCAAGAATTGATTTTGGTGATACTTTTTCTCCTGTTACCAAGGTAAATTCTATTAGATTACTTTTATCTGTTGTTACTGCTTTTGATTTTGAGGTAGAACAGATGGATGTGAAGACATCATTTCTTCATGGGGATCTAGAAGAGGAGATCTGCATGAAGCAACCTAAAGGCTTTGCGGTGAAGGGTAAGAAAGAACTGGTATGCAAGTTAAAGAAGTCTCTGTATGGGTTAAAACAATCACTAAGGATGTGGTATTTGAATTTTGATACATTTATATGGGGACTTGGCTTCACCAGAAGCAAAGAAAATGACTGTGTGTATTTTAAATTAATTGGTGACCGTGTTATTTATCTGGTCTTGTATGTGGATGATATGTTGCTGGTTGGAAATGACAAATAAAGTATCTAGGATTTGAAGACCTGTTTGTCCTCCAAAATCGACATGAAAGATCTTTGTGCTTCATACTATATTTTGGGCATGGAAATTGAAAGAGATCGGGCAAAGAGGAAGCTCTGGTTAAACCAGAGGAAGTATGTCGAGACAATATTATAGAGGTTTAATATGCAGGATAGTAAACCGGTGAAGGTTCCTATTCCTTTAGGTGTAAAGTTATCTGCTGAACAATGTCCCAAGACACAAGAAGACGAAGAGGACATGTCCCGTGTTCCATATGCAAGTGTAGTCGGTAGCCTGATGTATGCGATGGTCTATACTAGACCAGACATTGCACATGTAGTGGGAGTATTGAGCAGGTTTATGTCAAAACTAGGGAAGGAGCACTGGACATCAGTGAAGTAGGTTTTCAGGTATTTGCATGGCACTAGTGATTATGGTTTGTGCTACCAAGGAAGACTAGGATTGGATAGAGTGTTGGATATTCGTGGCTTTATTGATGCAGACTGGGCTGGAGATCTAGATCAGAGAAGATCTACAAGTGGGTATGTGTTTAACCTATTTGCAGGTGCAGTCAGTTGGATGAATAAGAAACAATTTGTAGTGGCACTATCAACTACAGATGCATAATACATGGCAATCACTCATGCAAGCAAGGGAGAAGTTTGGTTGCAGAGATTGTGTTCAAGTATGGGGTTAGTATAGGGAGCTATAAGGATAGATTGTGACAACCAAAGTGCAATTTTATTGGCAAAGAACCCTGCATATCATTTAAAGACAAAGCACATTGATGTTCAATATCACTTTTTGAGGGATATGATAGAAGACAGAAAGGTGTTGCTGGTAAAGGCAGACACTTTTTGAAGTGTACTGCAGATGCATTGACAAAATTGGTGAGCTCTGAGAAGTTCTCTTGGTGTAGAGAAACAATGGGTGTTGCAGGGCTGGATAAATAACTAAGCTCTCTTGTGGCCCCCTTTGGAAAGAAAACAACAAGTGGGAGAATGTTGGGTTGTGTTATATTCTTTCCACGAGTAACCCACGTAGTTAACCGGGGTGTTAGAAGGGGGGCAAAGGCCCCCCTTCATTGTGCCGATTGCATAGTGGGGGGAGTCATAGGGGGTTTGAGGGGTGCAGGTAACCCCACTCTATGGGGTTTGGGGAAGCGCCCTAGAAAATTTTGGCTTTGGACACTGTATTAGGTTGGGCAGACCTACCTATGGTTTTGTTCATGTTTTTCACACATGGTTTTGGAAGCGGTGATTTTCGGTCCATGGTTTTGGATGTGATGCTTTTCAGTCCATGGTATTGGATGCTTTGGCATGTATAAATATGTATTGTAACATTGAAAGGAACATAATGAAAAATCAAGCTGGTAGTCTCGGTTTTGGGATCTAGGGGAAAATATCTATGTATATGTATTTTATGTGTTATGCTCTCACATTGTTTATTTTCTGTGTGTTAGAATTCATATGTAAGTAATTTTTGTATGGGGTTAAAACCTACAATAATGGTTATCATGAGGCCTCTTCTTTGGATAAGTAGGAAAAATGCTAGAAGATTGATTTTTTTTAAGGAAAGGAGGACAAGAAAATTCTACCATATAGCCAAAAAAATAAAAGAATGGGAAAAAGGGACTATCTAAAGCACTCTGTACCACAATATCAAGAGCTTTTTCCACTACTACAACTTGAGTGGATGTTTTGAAGCAAAGTGTTGGTGGCTTCATGCAAAACTTGACCCCAGAAACTTCACCGTTATGAGAAGGGTGTGGAACATAAATATTGTTGAGGATGAAGAGTTTCTTGCATCTCTAGTCCAAGGGTAGAAGTTGTATAAGAGAGATTCCTGTTGAGCCTCAAACCTGCACTTATTTACCCATCCTCCCAACAGCCTTTTCCTACTCATTTCCTTCTTTTGTCATCATTTCCTTCATCAACTTGTTCAATTCATTGCATTATAGTACTTTTTAACATGATTTGCTAATTATGCTAATGATTGACTGTTGGTTTAGATTTTTGGTTCAAGTGCTGCAATTCCGCAGCTGATACAGGGTTTCCGCAGCCGATCCCAGATTTCGCAGCCATTTTCTTGTTTGCTATGATCCAGGTGTCCTCCAGAGGAAAGAGCCACATGGGCAAGTTTGTATGACTGTGTACATGGTGCGTGTGCTGTCAGCTCAGCCAAACTAGCTGTCTACACCCCTGGTCAACGTGGAGGTAACTCTGGTCAAACAACAAGGTTACAAATGGTGGCACGGCTCTGCGTGTTCAGGTGGAACACGAAAGTCACAGCTGGCCTCTTCTTTAGCCACGAAGACTGCAGGGGACAAGAATCCAACAGCGGATTTATCAACCATGATGACCGTTTCCTAAATCCGTGCACGGTGCTGCTGAACGTGTCTTTTGCATAGCTTTTAGTTAGCTTAGTTTACGCACAGAACAGTTTGTGTTCCTGCTATAAATAAAGCATTTCTACACGCTAATTGGGAGTTTTTTTTGGAAGTTAGTCTTTTGCTGTTGTAAACTCTGTTTCAAGACTCTTTTACATAGCGTTTACGCTCCCCACTGTATTTTGTTATGTGCTGATTTAATACCAAGAAGACAGTTCTATTCTTACCTGTGTAGCTGATCTTTTTAATTGGTT